>JAGDQP010003913.1:0-30671 GCA_022664845.1 Lepisma saccharinum | reverse complement strand
GGTCGTGGTCGAAGCGCGGTGCGCCGGCGCAAACGGTGCCCAAGCCAGGATTGACGGCCATGAAGGTTTTGCTGTGTGTTTGGTAGGATTGGCAGGGAATTATCTACTATGAGCTGCTCCCCTACGGCCAAACCCTTAACTCGGAACTATACTGTCAACAATTGGACCGTCTGAAGGCAGCAATCGCCCAGAAGCGCCCAGCTTTGGCCAATAGGAGAGGCACCAGGACAACGCCAGAGCACACACATCGATAGTGACTCGCCAGAAGCTCCGGGAGCTTGGTTGGGAGGTTCTTATGCATCCACCTTATAGTCAGGACCTGGCACCGAGTGATTACCATGTATTCCTGTCCATGGCGAACACGTTTGCTGGTGCAAAATTCGCGTCAAGAGAGGCTTGTGAACATAGACTGTCTCAATTTTTTGCCAATAGGGACAAGGGCTTCTATGAGAGAGGCATCATGATATTACTTTCCAAATGGCAACACGTTATCGAACAAAACGGATTATATGTGACCTAAATCGGATCATTCTAACTATGGTAAGTCAAGCCTTCAATGTCATGCAAAAATAATGGATTACTTTTTACTACACCAGATATAAACATAATAACCTTATCATTCATCTGTACAAAATGATCCAATCGTAAATGAATGAACTACTTTTTCTCGTTGGTCATTGAGCGGTGAAATACGTACCGACGGCGAAAGTCGCGTGCCATGCGCCTAGTCGATGGCACGGCGCGTAGTCTGAAAGCGGCCTGATACATTTCTTGCAAACGTGCGAGTATGACGTGAACAACTTAGGAAGGTTGACGAAGTATTTATGCATAATCGGGGAGCGTCGTGTATTTCTATTGACTACTAGATTCGCTCTCCTGCTCTTAGATTTGTCAGGTAGTATGCTCACATCACCGAACCGACCTAACATAGTTTGGTATTAACAGGGTGTAGTTTTAAAATATAAGGTAAAGTAACCAAATAATATACTTTTTTAACTACTCATAAATGAGTGATTGAAAAGTATTTGTGCATACTTTCGCTACCATTGTTTCATTTATTTATTCTATTTGCAAAGCACATCAACTTAAATTTAATTAAATATATAAGCCGACCAGAGTAGGAATAGACGCGAGGGTGAGGTCTCTAGTGGTTGTTTACACGCTGCAGGAGATGTCTTGCCAAGGACATAGACAGTGTTACCAAAGGTGTAGTCGGGAAAGTATACCATAAAACATACTCTTTTAAAACTCTGAAACTTGCTTTTGTGTGAGATTACTACTGTCTCGTTATTGAGTCTGACTGCTTCCTTCTAGCAATTGTAGGAGGGGATGAAATATAATTTAGGAGATTAACAGCATAGCTGCATTCTAAATACACCCTTCATCTCCTATTTCCTTTCCTACCGGAAGGTCGGCCATCTTAAGGACTGATCATATAACGTCTTTTCCTTCCCTTGTGGCCTTTTTCCCCCTCCTTCAGCCAAGGATACATGCAGTGCATCCTTCGTACCCTTTAGCGTTCAATTGTTTCATGTAGAAACTAGCGCCACCTATGAATTGACGGATGAAGAAAGCATTGCGTGGGGGAGGAAGCAAGGAGGAAGTGACCTCGCGTTGAAACCGATGGTGTGGGGAGGGTAGATCCGCGGCAGGGGGGCCCGCAGATGGCGCTTTCGAGGCATCTAAATTGTGCCTGTGAGGCGTGACGTCACCCCGGTACCATGAGCTTGGTCAATGGTCAGCTTTCTCCGTTGTACAAATGGTGTATTCTTTTGTTTTGCAAATACGCTCTGAGGAAACATTCCTCTAGGTTATTAGAAGTCCATGTGTATGATACAGAAAAAGGAGCAGGATTATTATCAGCCTTTGGGAGGAATAAAAATCGCGATGTATAAAGAACAGTATGAATCAGTTATTAGTCACTCCCAAAACGTTTCTGAATATGGCTGTTGAACATTAAACAAGCAATTCGAAGGAAACAGTCAATTACTCGTTCTTTTATTATTATTATTATTATTATTATTATTATTATTATTATACAAAGTGGCCTAATATGAAACTGCAATAAGAATTGCAGACAAGAAAGGGAAAAGACACTTTAAGTGATTACTAATAATAATCATATTCCTTTTATACTTTTAATTTTATTCTATTTCTAATTCTATTTATTTTCTGGGCTCAGTATTCAACTTTTAGCATCCATCATGATTGAAGGATGATGTCCCTTGACAATAACATCCGGTTGATAGGGATGGAGAAGGTAGCGGCCACGGTCTTACTTGAGATACCTGGCACCTGGTGAAGCAGAAAACCCAGGAAAACTGTCAGGATAGGTAGCAGAGGTTTGTTAATTATCATGCTGAAACTCTTTTACGATAAAGTGTAGAATTGAACTTATTTTAAGGCTTTTACGCATCTGAGGCTCAGGGCGGGATAGGGTGGGGGAGATGATTTTTGAGGGTAGACGGCCAGGGCCTATTTTGTAGGTACTATCCTGGCATTTGCCCTGGAAAACTTCAAACAGAATGGTTGGCCGCTGGAATCGAACCCAAGACCTACAGAACGCCCTCGAACGCTCTAACCCTGATCCACGGCCGCGGAAAGTGTGGAGAAGATGGTTTAAAACATATAACTAATCTATCTAATCTGAAATGCTACTTTTTGACATCGTGCCTGGCGAATGAGTAGCTCCTCGTCGTATTTTAATCAGCTCCCAGTGGGACAAGTAGCTTTGAACAGGTGGGGTTGAGAAGGTTAAAATTAAATCCTACCCGTTTGAGAGCGCTACAAAAATGCTACGAATAGGCTACAGCTGGATTTGAACTCGTGACCACGCGCACTGAAAGCAAACACGGTAACCTCTCGCCTACCCTGAAATCCCGTGCTTTTGAATTTGCAGATTAAAAAGCATAGAAAAGTCGATTTTCCATTTTCGATTAAGTACACACTCTGAACAATCAGCGTATCGACGACAGTTCAGTTCAAACAACTTGCAAGGCGTAAAGTCGGCTAAAAGTGACATAAACAAGAGGTCAATGAACTTCACAAAAGATAGCATTTTCTTCTCTCTCTCTCTCTCTCTCTCTCCGGCAAAAATCAATGCAGTCACAATTTCAACCTTCACTCTCAGATCATCTGGTTTATACCCATGTCCCTACAAAAATAGCCGAAATGGCCTGAGATTAATGACACCGCTTGTGACCGTGCAGACTATTTTTTTGCTATCTTTGTATTTATTGAGTAATAATTTGTTCCTCGAATAATTAATAGAAGGCTCCACTTATATCATAGCAAAAGACAAAAGTGTTACGTACCGAGCCACCATAGCTCAGTGGTCGAGCGTTGGCGTAGCATTCGGGAGGTCATGTGTTCGAACTCAGCGGCCCACCATGCTGACTGAGGTTTCTCCCTGTCACACCAGGCAAATGCCGGGATGGCACCTTCAATGTAGGCCCTGGTCGACACCTTCTCGAATCCTTTCCCCTCCCCTATCCCGGCCTAAGCCTTAGATGCCTAAAGGCCATAAATAAAATTCAAATTGAAAGAAAAATGTTAGAATGATGCGCTGCCAATAAATTATGAACATTCGTCGTTCAACTTTTTTCTTTCTTTCTTTTTTCTTTTTTTTACTTTACATACGAGTCACCGTTTCAACACTTTCTCCTTTAGTTTCTTATACCTTGTTGGGAACTGAATTGTATGTTTGACCTTTAGACATTTTTGGCTGAAGCTGAAGTACGAGTGGGGAGAGGAAGTGTGAGAGGAAAGTCAACCATGGCTTAGTTTGAAGGTACTTTCCCGGCATTAGCCTGTTGTAGGCCTAACTGAAGAAAGATTGTGGAAAAATATTGGCAGCAAATCTTCTCAACACTTCCCTATTTTTAGTATAATTTTTATCGTATTTGACAGATTAGAAGAAAAAGTTTACTCGAAAGCGACCGGCATAAAATTAATAGGCAGTCAAGAAATCGAAAAATATCATTTTAAAAAAAAACGCAAAGATTTTACTTTTTGTGGCTTTTTTTTTAATATTAAATTTAGATAGCCTAGCTATTTTGATATATCAAGAAATGTCCACGCAATAGTATTTGTTTTAAGCAAGTTGGGTGGAGGGGAAAGTTCGAGTGCTTATACGAATATATCATTTGCAAATATATCAAATTTCTATTTGTAGTAAATTTCTTCATTAGTACTCTTCAGGTAAGTTAATTGCGATTTCATTGACAGATATGACATCCGTAAATGAAAACTCTGCACACACCACACTTATTTAATTTCTGCTGAAATCTCACTGCACGTGTGCGCCCAGGATGACGTAGCCACAGCGCGCGCGCAGAGCATTTCCTATTGGCGCAACCTATAGAGAATATAGTAACCTTGATCCGCGGATTAACATCTTGCATTCCGTTGTTCCTTCCATTGTATCAATGGAGTTAGTCAGCCGTTCCTTTCATTGTTTGTTTATTCTTTCGTGGTATTTTAAAGATTCTGTTCAAAATAAGATTCTGTTGTTATTTGCAGCAACATGTTTTTTTAACAAGAAAATTTAGAGAGGAAGAAAGCATTTATTTAAGTAAGCGTCATCTTGCGTTCTTGGGGATGATAGTTTCAAAATCAAAAGAAGTTTTGTTAAAGCCCTATTCTTAGTAGACGCTGTATGTGGTGCGGTTCATTCTCTTCTGCTCTTGTGTACAAGATAGGAAAATACTGCAATAAATGATCTCATGTATTGCTGTTTTTTTTTTTTAATATTACGTTGGATTGCCTCTTGTTGAATTGAATTGAAGTATAACTTTAAGCAACTTTCAAACGGCCCGGCATATGGTAAAGGAAAGAATGGAAAAGGTAGCGGTCAGGATCTTACGTGCCATTTCGGTGTTCGCTTAGTAAAGAGGAGAACCCTGGAAAATCTGTCAGGATGGTCGCCCGTGAGGTTTGAACTTGAACTTCAATTATTACTTTCAGGCATCCTTGGCTAAGGGGAGGGGAAAGGGTGCAGGTAGGGCCAAGGCCTGAGTTGAAGGTACCATCCAGACATTTCCTTGACGTGACTGAGGAAAAACTGTGGAAAACCTCAGCCGGGATGGTCAAGAAGGGAAGGAGTCGACCAGAGCCTAAGGTGAAGGCATCATCCAGCATTTGCCTGATATGACTGAAGAAAATCCGTGGAGAAACCTGTCGGCATGGTCGGTCGCTGGTATCGAACATAGGACCTCCTGAATGAGAATCTAACGCTCAACCAGTGATTCTGCCAGACCCCCTGTGAGGGTGTCACCCCCAAATTTTCTAGAAAACTAAACTTTAAAATTTATACTGTCATAAATCGATAGAAACCGTGCATGCCCCTCCCTGGCTTTACACCCCGGCAAACAAATTGCTGGCGGAATCTCTGAGCTGTACCAACTGAACTACGTCCGCTTCGAATTTTACAGAATTTCACGAGCCTAACTACGGGACAACGGTGAGCAGTATCCATCTTATGTGCATTAATAATGACAGGTGCATCTGTATTCCGTCATCAAAACAGGATATATACGGATATTCAGGATAATTATTCTTGTTCATATTGTTTAATAAACACACCATTTATTGTACTATTGAGGAATAGAAAATGTCACAAAATTGATTTCAAATAATAGGTAGTTACTCTAAAAATTCCAACAATTTGTTGCACGCATCACGTTGTTGATAATTTCTTTAGTATTATTTCTTTTGCACTGCATTTGGAACGCTTTGAAAACGTTTCGCTGCTTTATGTAATAATACAACTTACAAAAAGCACTGAAACATTTGTGTAGCTGTTCCCTGGAAAGTCTTTCAAAGAGAAGAACGTGAAGAATTGTAATTGTAATGAAAGACCTGCTTACTGGTCGGTACACGTAATGAATAAGGAATATGACCAAGAGCGCCCATGTTACGATTTTTTTTGTTTTGTTTTGGGGGGGGGGGCAAAGACACATACACATACTGCCTTCTTTTTTGACTGACATGATCCCCACATTTTGTGCCATGTTAGTAATAGTATTATTTTCTCCCCCTGTAAATCATTGTCTTAAAAATACGCGCCGTGCGAAGGAGAGGGGAAAGCTCACCAATCAAAGCATCTTGCAAAACTAGTACAACTGCGCAGGTGTTTGCGTTTCTAATTATTCGTGCTTTTTCAATTGGGGTTGTTTGCCTACGATATCACAACCACCACTCCTATCCCTCCACGTGCTGCACACTTGTTTACGCGTTTCATGCTTTTGACAGATGTCGCCAATTATATATTCGCCAAGTGTACAACGTCCAAAATGCTTCCTTTTCTATACTCATTCCAAGGTTCCTTTCCTTGACTCCCTTGGTTTCTCAGCAAAAGGAAGGAAAGGAAGTATTTAGGATTGGGCCTGACGCCCAATCGGCCTGACGCCTGGCGTAAGTATTTTACGCGAAAGGGAATCACTGGGGCGGAAAACAAAGGTACTTCTCCAAGGTTAAAGGTCATTGCATCTGGAAGTCACAGTGCAGACTTGTCGACTTGTAACATTTGTCATTTATTGTTCTTTGTCCTAAGGAATACCCATTCCAAATTTCAAGTTTCTAACCTTTAACAATTTTCAATTTCTCATATTCCACTCTTTAAGAGGTTTTCGCCCCCTCATCGGGGATGTCGAATCAAAAATTGGCGTGGCGGCGTGGAATTGTATAGCGTTCAAACAATCTTTCAGTTATATCTTCAACCCGTTTATTTACTTTGTTGTACAATTATGCATCTAACCTTCCAAAATTGAAGGGCTTGGTGGAGGAAGGGCCAATCCCACTCCTCCATGAAAAATGAGTTTTGTGGCTGAAGTGTAAGCTAGTGTTATCTATCGTTTACTCTTTGAACTAAATTCATTGTGGGATATGCCCAACACCTTGCAATAGGCATCATAACAAGTGATGGCGAATGAACTGTTTAGCTTCTTGGTGGAAGAAGAACCAATCCCTCAATGCCGTCTTAGTACTTTACACTGTTTTAGGTTAGATTTGGTTAGGTTAGATCAGTTTAGGATAAGTTAGGTTTGTATTTGTAGCAGAAGTCATGTACTATGGTCTTGGTGTCCTGTCATTGCATATCGAACAGAAGATCCGTCAGAAGATCGAAAAAAACACAAACGCGATAGGTGGGTTGTGAGGGATGCTCTCACAAACAGAATAAGCCTATCCCTATCACGGCTACTATTCCAGTCTCCAGCTAAGGTGCAGCACAAATCAATGGAAAAAGTTTAAAAGATACATAAATGAAATAAAATGAAAAGTGAGGGATTCCCTCACAACCGACCGATGGTGGATTAAACGTAACATTGTGAGGGTATGATGTATTAGTTCAATTCCTGTTGTCAATTTTTATTGTTCATTTGCAGGCATATTTACAATAGTGTTCTGTATCTACTCCTAAAAAATAAAATACCTTTGTTGCTTAGATTTTCTTCTACGTCACAAATACTTTAACTGCATTTGTCTCCAAATCACAAAATTGTGGGATAAACCCTTCTTCCACTGACCCCTTCAATTATATTTTATTAACAAAAGTGTGGCTCGATACATAACAACTAAGAACGAGAACATAGAGAAAGTACACAAGTTTAAATACTTCATCTACCGATGCTGTAAGAATAATGAAATCATGACAACTTGAGTGGGTATGCAATGTATCTCGAATGGGGGGAAGCGAAGTTTATATTCCATCTTGGTTGGAAAGCCGGAGGGAAAGAGACCTGTGGGAAGACCGAAATGACGTTGGGAGGACAATATAAGAAGGGATCTTTGTGAAGTATTTGTAGTGAAGATGAGGGAATGTAATCGACCAGCCTCTTACGAAGGTATCATCCCGGCATTCGCCTGGTGTGACTGAGGACAAACCTAGACAAAAGTGTCACGATAGCCGGCCTCTAAAGTCGCATTCGCGTACCTCCGCATTGCCGCTCCGAGGTCCAGGACGCTACCGCCTGGACCATGAAACAGGGGTGTAACTATTATGTCGCAAAAGCCCGAAATGCGGGAGCTCTTCACAATAGCCTCTCAATGCACCGAATCGAACTTCGGCCATGGATATTCTCTTGCGGGGTGGGGACCTAATATGTAGTTATACCTCTGCCATGAAGACTGGGTAAAAAGTCTTGCTAGCGTATTTCAAGGTAGAAAATAGAAAACTGTCTAAAGAGATACAAGAGGTGGGGTGAGAGTGGCAAGCATATAAGTTTTTATTAACAGAACTTTTATTTAACTTGCCCAAGTCATCTGTAATCTTCTTCCTATATGTGAATTACAACGACAATAAATATAGCTTCTCAATAATCAATATATTGTAACTGTAATGTAATTTTTAATATCTTGGTTCTAAAATTAATACAAAACAACTAGCAACAAAATTTCTTGGATGGCAACACTTCAAGCGAGAGGCGATGAGTAGTAGCACAACTGTGCGTCTTTATTGTTTTGGCATGGTTCATTGGTTGTTCCAAAACTTGCCACGTCTATTCATATTCTGGTCGGCTTAGACATATTTGGGATTTTTCACGTAAAAAAAGTAGAAAATTAAGCAATTTTCAAAAGAGTTCCAAATATGAGATAGGCCTATCTGTATTTTCATCCAATTACTCGTGGTAAAACTAGAAACGTACCGAAGTTAATCTTATGGATCAACAAAGACGATTGAAAGCAATATGTAACTTACAAATTGCCTTGGAATATAAACATTTTTTTTTTTTTTTTTTTTTTTCAAATTTAAGGATTATATGCATTAAAATATCTTTCAAACCGATGTGCACTTACACAAGCAGGACAAGTGATTAAAACTTACAATCTAACACTTTGGTCTCTGTAACTAATTAATACATAGAATCCTAAACTTTGTTTTATATTTCATTCACATAGTTATACACATATATCTTATTAGGAAACTTTAGGTGTCTTTTATTAGGGTCCACCATACTTTAGATTAATAGGAAGTTACGTGGTATTCAAATTTCAGACTAAAATGTGCTATGCGTTATCACCTTTACCATACAGGAAGCAATGTTTGCATTCAAACCTTAATTTCCAGTTTATTTCCCCTTTAATTACAACCAGTATGAAAACTGGAGGTGGCACAAACAACGAAATGTACTCTCCACAAGCTAATTAACGGCGCACTTGTTAGCTACAAACAACAGCATGTCGGTACGTGCCCACTTGCAGTAGTTCTCCATTGTTCTTGTCACACAGCGGCACATGGCTATATAAATAATGAGGTTCATCTAATTAGGCGCCTTACTCTTATTTGGTGACTTCACCTTATATAACATGCAGTCATTTACCATTCACTACATACGACAGTGGAACAGAGTGGCCCCAAAACGTGGCCAAAATTAAGAAAATAGTTATAATGCGTAAAGTATTGTTTATGATGTTTTGTTGAGTCAAAAGGATGCAGAGTAACAGGTGTAGTAGTTATTGTAATGAATAAGTTTTTTTTATAAACATCGTTGAGAAGTCACTGTTGGTTCCAATAGGACACTATCACCTGACCTAATATCTAAAACTGAATCCCGTCTGACACTTAAGGACATTTGATGAGACCCAATACATCAGGAAGATAACGTTTGTTTGCTCTAAGGCGGAGGGACGAGACGTTATAAGCGAATCAGGAAAAAATACGTAATAGCAAATGGAACAATGTCTTCATTTCAGAAGACCTACAAGTTTTTCTGGAATGGGTTCGCCTGAAACACTTGAAGGTTTCTTTGAAGCCTGAAATAAACACTGAAGTTCTTATTTCTTCCTTCCTGAGCCTCTTCTGGTAATTAGCATATCAGAAGTCCGTTTGACAGAATGATAGATCAATGGACTAGAATCTTGGTCACCTAGCAGGCATGTAGAAACCTTAAGGATACATTTCGACAAAAAGGTTTGTGGTTCAGTCTCATATTTATCGAATACAGCTGTATCTACGTCAAAACCAGAAGAGAAATCCTGAAAATGAGTGCAGATCGACGTAGTTTCTTATTAAGAACAGTAATTTCTGCCGATTCATTGTAAGGGCGTCGAGCTTCAGCTTTCGACTAAGATGGAGGGTACGCTGCGCATGCAATGTTACAGTATTGCAGTCAATTCATCACAGTAGATTTGATTTCCAGTTTACGTACTGTAATGTGCCACCCCAGCGCCCTTATTATTTTTATTTTTGATATGCAAATCACGTTATTTGCATCTCATTTATTAAACATAGCACCTTTTTTATTGCATATCATTATTTTCACGTATATTGTTATATTTCTATTGCATATCATTAGTATATCAGAACATAGTAATGCACATAATTAAATTAGATGTATTTTGGGATATTTAGCTATTAATATTTTGAAATTTCAATCTTGTGCATCAGACTCCATGCTGAATATCACATGCATTTTTGGTATTTCATCGTCGTTCAGAGAGGAGATGGAACCAGCTACACTCGAAACTGGTAAGTAGAACGAAAGTTCAAACAGAGTGAACCTTCCATATTTGAACTTTACTCCAGTCAACCGAAGTTGTCATGATTGTCAACCAAGCAAACATACCTGAGTGTATTTCAGAGTTCTCTCGTATGAGTTGTAACTACTGTAGGCTTGGCGACAGCTTGCTGTGCACAAAGCATTGTTTAAAAGTTCGCTGAAGAGATGTTAAAATCCACATACAATGACGTGTGACTTTTTTGGGTTTTGACCAGTTTTCACACGTCCGTCCCTGCACTCTCCTTCCGCTCTGTCCCTAGCCAGCGAGCCTAGTTTGGAAACACGCTATTTCGGCGTATGAATACATAGTTTCAGCATCTGTTTCGTGTTTTACTGTATTTCCATGTAACAACTCAAGCTAAAGTCTGTTGGAATTGCCGTTTTCTCTTGTCATTATTTTAACGTGACGCGCGTTCCACATATCTTAAAAAAGCAACTTGCTATTGGTATTTCCCCCACATAGTAATTCCTAAGTGTTTCGTCTGCCGGTCGTCTGCTGCCGACCTGAGAGGGGAGAGTACTGTAGCCTCTGAGATGCAGTGCACACATTTCTTTTAATGTTTTAGGTATGTTAACGATGGTGTCATGTTTTGTTTTTATGGTGTAAATAATCTTTAATATGTATTGTTGCTGTTTTTCATGTGTTTTAATTGATCACCACCTTTTTTTTCTTTTCTGTCAATCATTTCGCTTCATCTTCTTGCCACCCGTCATGTACGGTGACGCGGCTTTGTCTTGATCCGACCTCCTCAGTTCCTCACTTGATGGCAGCACCTATCAGTCAGTTAATGTAAATTCCTCCGGTATCCCACTTTGCATGTTTTATGTGTGTTTTTGTGTTTTTTTAGTTATACTAATTTGTGTATTTGTATATATATATTGTGTAATTAACGAATAAGAACCTTCACACAAACTTTGGATGCATGACATCCTGGATTAAGCATGTTATATGATATTTAAATAAGACCACCATATGTGGCAACATTGCAAGCACCTAGTCAGAAAGCAGAAATCGGTCACACATACACGCTGAGAAAGCGAGTCTGTACAAAGTGGCGGAGAATACAACTCAACAAGGTTCGAAGGTACGAGAGGTGTGTTAGTTTGGTTTGAAATCGTTGTCGAGGAGCGTGTTATCAGTTTTGTTCTGAGTGAAAAGTAACAAAGTGTTTTTTTTCTTGGACTTAGTTAAAAGTCGAGTGGTCTAAGCAAACCATGGACTCAGAAAATTCTGGTTTGTGGACATTGAATTGTTGACACTTGTGCCTATTTGTATAGTGACAGCGTACAATCTACGACACAATCACTTACTGTGAAAAACTATATTTAATTTTAAAAAAACTGATCTTCTAATTTAGTTCTATTTTTTTTTTTTTTTTTTTGTTTTGTTTTGTTTCTCTACATAAACAGTGATGATGACATTCGCAACACAGACTGTGCAGTGTTGATCTTACCTACACAAAATTGGAGAATTTCTTATACTTCGTATTTTTCCACCAATGTGTTGTGATACTTGTGTAAGTTCGCCATCAGTCATCCCAGAGTGACATGTAAATTGCAGTCTACTGTCACTAACTAGAAAGAGTCAGTGAAACATCTGACTGGAACTATCAGTGAAGCACGCCGAGGCATACTTCTGTTAGCTATCCCCACCTTCGCGCCATGTCGAAGAACCTACT
This sequence comes from Lepisma saccharinum, assembly GCA_022664845.1. Taxonomy (NCBI): domain Eukaryota; kingdom Metazoa; phylum Arthropoda; class Insecta; order Zygentoma; family Lepismatidae; genus Lepisma; species Lepisma saccharinum. The sequence continues at coordinate 18,493 of JAGDQP010003913.1, read as the reverse complement.
TAATCACTATGTTTACAGTGAGTTTTTCTGATTGTGTTTGACTTCGATTTAGGCTTTAGCCTATATATACTTTCAGACACGCAACTGGATTATTTATCTCAGCTTATTTTCTTCTCCAGTTAATTTTGTATATATAATTTTTTTTCTTCGTCTCACGTAATAGAGACAGTAATGGATAAGGGCAGACAACAAATGTTATTATGTATTTTGTCTGTGTTTCTTCAAGATTAATATTACCCAAAGTGGAACTCTCTGCGATATTTCCCTTGTGATAAACACTTATAGAAGAGTGGATAACACTACCAGACATCATAACAAGTGGTGACTTTCAAAAGACTATTCTGCAAGATTTCTTGAGTGACGTCACGGACCGTTGTGGATAGTAGTAGTGTCAATGAGCTCATTCGAATATGTAAATATTACACAGAAACATAACCAAGTATGGTTATATATCAAAAGTGTAAATAGTGCAAATCTCCAAGTGTATATAAGTGTGATTACGTATAATCTTCATTTACAGGTATTCTACCATAATTAACAGAAAACGGCAAACCGTGAAAATATTCAAGGTAGGAGGTCGTTCTTTTCACGGTAACTTCAGACAGTGTGTGTGTTACCATCATTTTCAGTTCCGCTTCTTCCTGATTTCAGTTCTTGGTCAGTGAGTAAACCGAACTTTGATGTGATTTGTATTGTATGTTTTCTTCTCGTTTTCTACTGAACCTCTATGTTTCTTACGAATTTACAAGTATTTAATATCCTATCTGTAAGATATAAAGATAATGCAGCTAGTCGGCATTTTGCTTACAGGTCGGTTTTGCACATGATTTGTTTCAAGCGCTAAGTATTTTTAAAGTAAAATCGATGTATCTCGTGTTGTACGAGGGACGTTCCATATTGATTTACACTTTATTTTCTTTCTTCTTTCAGGGTCCACCATTGAGCTCGTCCTGAAAGTTGGAAGGAAGAAGTACTTAGGTCTGCTTCAGGTGGAAGAACAATACAGAGACGTGTAATCCCTGTACCCTGCAGCACATTTCACCAACAGCTGTAAGTAAGTACATGAGTGGACAACATGGAAGGTGATCAGCAAGGACAGCGCTGGACAACGTGGTTTGTGTGCAAAGAGGGTGTACAGACTGCGGAAATTCACAGGCGATTAGTGGCAGTGTGCGGAGAGTGCGCAAGGTCACCCAAAACCGTATACAACTGGGTGGACGGCTGGAAAAGTGGCCGCACATCAACGGCGAAGGGAACCAGTTCTGGAAGGGAAGTGACTGTGACAACACCAGTGAACAGTTCAAGAGTGGAGCGGCTTATTCAGGACAACAGGTGCATCACGTTCACGGAACTGGAGGCGGCCACAGGACATGCCAGAAGCACTCTGTACCGCATAGTGCACGAACACCTTAAGATGAGTAAGGTGTCTGCTAGGTGAGTTCCCAAATCCCTGAATGCTGCACAAAGACAACAGCGCAAGGACGTGAGCAGTGATCTTCTGCAACCTTACACCCAGGAACAAGAAGGCTTCATGTCCAAACTCGTTACTGACGACGAGACTTGGCTGCACTACCATGAGCCAGAGACCAAAACCCAATCAATGCAGTGGAAGCATCAAGGCAGCCCCACGCCAAAGAAGTTCCGTACATAGCCCTCCGTAGGCAAACGCATGGCAACAGTCTTCTGGGACAAGGATGGAATCATACTCATTGACTGGCTGGAACCCGGGAACCATTAACAGCGAGTCATACGTGACAACGCTTCGGAGTTTGTGCCGTGCAATTCAGAGGAAACGACCAGGAAAATGGGCGAAAGATGTGCTCCTGCAACATGACAACGCTCGTCCCCACACGAGTCGGGCAACCACGACTCCCATTAATGAGCTGGGGTTCCAGGTGCTTCAACACCCATCTTATTCTCCTGACTTGGCCCCTTCTGATTACCACCTCTTTGGAGCATTGAAGAAACCGCTACGTGGACATCATTTCGCCGACTTCCAGGAACTGGAAGACGCTGTCCGGACGTGGGTGCGACAGACTCCGAAAAAGTGGTTCGAAAAGAGGGCATAGAGAAGTTGCCACATCGGTGGCGCAAGTGTGTAGTTCTTAATGGAGACTATGTTGAGAAAGTGGATGTATCTGCCGAGGCATAAAGGTTCTTATCAGTGTAAATTAATATGGAACGCCCCTCGTATATGATCTCTGACATCTTCTGGAAGCTTCTTCACATCCAACTGCCTGGACATGACACTTAGTTATGTGCTGACATTTCACGGATAAATTATTACAATACCTTTCTTTTCATGCATGAAAAATGTCTCTTTCGTGAGGTTTTTACTCATATTAGAATCACGTTAGTAAAGGACTAAACTATTGTTATCGTACACTTAAATGAAATATTACGATATTGAGAACAAAATAGTGTTCGTTAGTTAATTCTTATTCTCAATGACCTTCTGCTGTTAGCTGTTTTCGACCATCTTGGAAGGAGGCAGTGGAATCAGTCATGTGTTTCTTCGTTTTCAAGTGCGATATAATTATGGGCTACCATTTAGAACAAAAAATATGGCGGGTGTATTTTTGTAGGTCCTGGTAAACAATAAATTTCACTAGTTTTTTCTTGGTACTATCTCACTCTTATAACCACTAAAACATATTCATCTGTTGTATCCTACAATTATCAACTAGTTACCTGGAGGTGTATGGTTATGATCAAATTATTTTTGCCAACAAATACTTTCAGTTCAACACTTGGCGGAACTTGAGGTATAGAAAGTCGGATGCAACACACAGTTTGCAAATCCGCACCTTACTTTTGCACAATACGTCTAGCTAGGTATATATCAACTAGGTAACCAACCGTTTTCTCATTGGTTGATCATCTGTCTACTCACCTAATCACAGAAGTTTTAAATTTTTCCGTAGTTTACTTTTTGACATTTCGGCCACGTTTTCGGGAATCTGTTCCACTGTGCGCTCAAAAAAAATGAGAAACAAATATACGTTAATCAACAAAAATAAATTTTATTAATTTGAATTTCTCGTCAAACAAGATGAAATTCTCAAATGATAACAACTGAATATTTCATTAGCACTGAAGTTCGCTACAGAAGCTGTAGATGGTAAATTAGTCTTCGTAATTTGAAGATTTCATAGATGTTTAGGGATTAGATTAGTACTTTATATTTTATGTCATTTTTTCACAATATTGACTGGAATTTTCATGCAAACAATTGTTTTCTTTTCGTCGTCAAACAGTTCCCATTCCACGTTCAGAGAGATCTAAAAATAGATGAGAGAAATATTACTCATTGATTAGTAAGTGTATATCTTTTAAAATTATGTATACGTACTATGCAATTATTGTCTACAATGGACACTATATTTGGTAGTAATGTTGGAACACACTACTTCCAATAACATTCATTCAACCAATGCATTTGCAAACAAAGTAAATTATTTTTTCTACAGACTATTCACTATAAAATGCACAATATCTCGTTATGCTTGGCCTCTAGCCTATTTGCTCCTTTACCCATCCAATTAAATTTGCGATACCGTAGTCTTGCTAGTGTTGCCGACGAAACGAGATTTAGGCTTTCTCGTTTCGAAAATATCTTATACAGATTATGTCTCGTCTCGAAAGATGTATGCTTTGCATTACGAGAGCTCCGTCTCGTCTCGTTATCAATAGACAATTCTGTCTTGTCTCGTCTGGTGGTAACAATGGACATTTCCGTTAGTATTTTTTTATTGCAATAAAAAAAATCTTCTGTTAAAGTAGACTACGAAAAACATTTTCTTTTCTTTCTGTGATGCATTTATCAAGAGTTATAAAGCCTTGTTTCGAAACAGCTTCAGTCTTGCGCTTAATGGGGCGCCGCCATATTATGACGTAATCAATCTGCTGACTGCTTGTCATCAATATACAGATGGTATTTGATTTGTTAGTATTGTTTAACACTATACTTGTCCAGCAAAAATGGATCGAAAGAAATAGTATAAGTGGTGAATAGCGTTTCTGTATGACTTAACATGTCATTTAGTTCGTTTTATTTATTTAAAATTGATTTTTCTTTTAATACTTCTTTAAGATATTAATATATTTTGGTAGCTTCAACTCTAATTTATACCAGCTCTTTTTTCGTGATTAAATCATAAGACACCTTTCAATAATGCTCTTTAGAACACTTGTATTAAAAAAGAATTACCTATTTTTTCTGTAAAAAAATGTGGGCTTTTACATCCGACAATCTTATAATTTTTAATAAACCGTAGTGAAACATTTTTCAAGAACTTAAAAGCACATGATTTAATAGTGCTCGTTATTGCCATCTGTTAACAATTTAACGTACTACTTGTAGCCCGTGAATATATTGAATAGTTTTAATCTGTCATTGTAAAATGTATTAATACAAGCATGTAAGAAACAATAATGTAAATTGAAACTTTTATATAGAAGTTAGTCTTGCGTTTCGTGAAGTAAAATAAATCATGGCCTTTGATAGGTTTCGAACAGCCTTAGGTGAAAATATAAAAAATTAAAAGTTGCATGCGCCAACCAATTGCGCCAAACTGTCAAGACATCAAAAGTAACACAGACCAGTGATTAGAAGAGCACTGCAAGTTAAGACTACCCCTGTCATTGTTTCGAGCAATTTCTGTTATTAAAAACATGTTTTGGTGTTTTAACTTATTAAAATGTGTTCTGCAGATTTGTACATTAATTGTTTCGTTAAGTGGTGAAGTGAATGTTCTTTCTCTTTCTTGTTTTTTCGTCTTCAAACTTTTGAATAAGGAACGTAACATAGGGAGAAGCATATAGCTACGGAAATAGTACGAACTGATTACGTAAAACCAATCAGAAGATGATTTTCGTTGTATGACGTAGGAGATTGAATTATCAGTTTTCAATGCTACATTTCTACGTAACGGAAAACCGTAGCGCTGAAATTTCAAAAACATTATATATTATTTAATCTGATGTACACAGACAAGATGTAAAATATATAAGGACGGTGAAAACGGAAATGTCCATTCTGCTATGTCAAATCTCTAACTATCAACAATGTTTTAATACTACTACTGCATGCACATTGTTGCGCATTTTTTTCGTCTTTATATTACATTACTAGTTATTAAACCTGTCATGGCCAGGCTCTCTCATAGCTATCATTTTGCGATGGGCATTGTTATCATAACTCGAAAATAACACAGGTTGAGCCTTAGATGCCTAAAAGCTATCAATGAAAATACAATTCAATTCGAAAATAACACTTTTGTAACGCCCCGATAGTTTTTTTTTCAGGTTTTCGGGGGTGGGGAGTTGCTACCAGGGTCGGCTCAAAGTCAATCGACGCTCGGTGCAAAATTTTCGATGCGCCCTCAGAAAAAGTAATTTAATTTTTCGAACTCATACAGTAACAATAGAAATTTTATCAATTTTACTCATATGCCAAAGCAAACAATTCAACTTAACATTTGTATCGCCCCCATGTCAGCGTACTACTTGATTTAACCTAGGGGTTGAGTATTTTTGAAGTAGTTAATGTAATTATTACGTAGTAAGAAAAAAAAAATCATATTTCGAGTTTGTTTTAGCGTACTTAGTGAAATATACCAACATAATGATTCAACTTCAATTTTGATTTCAACTTCAACTTCATTTTTAATAATAAAAAAATTGCTTCAAAATTTGTAATAACTGAAGAAACGAACAACTAACAAAGTGAAATTAAGTAAAGTAAAATAGAAATCAATTCACATTCTCGCAATTTTTGCGCGATACTATTTCACCCGTTTCGATACACTAACGCCCGAAATGGTTGGCCCCCCCAAAATTTTGTCTCCCTGTTTGAGGGAACAGTTCGAATACCCCTCGAGCCGACCCTGGTTGCTACTTAGATGATGAGGAAGAGGCGATTGTGAAGTATTCATCTTTCTTCATAATTACAGTCTTTCTGATCTGCGGCGGAATATTCTTGCCGAAGTTGGGCTTTCTCGGCAACGAGAAGTGCATTTTCGATATCAGGAGGGTTGGAAATTATTACTGGGATACTTAAGAGGCTAACTGCAATTTTTATTTTCCCCGAAATTTCGACCTACCCACGAATCTTCATGATGAATCCAAGGATCTTAGGCCAAAGGGGATGTCCCCCTTTCGACACAAGGACTTGAAGGGTGTTATTTGGATACTTAACAGCGTATTTATTTTTCCCAAAGGTCTAATTTCAAGGTACCCCAGTAGTACATCGATATCAGTCACGGGCAATTAGCGATATCGAACGATGTTGTTATCCAACATCAGTCAGTATCGAATGGCAAGAACCTTTACCGAGATTGCCGCCGATCGGTAACGATATTCACAGATGAGAGGAATTTATTGTTTTAATAAACGGAATTACGTATATTTTTACAGTAGTTTTAGAAAACACGCGATCTTGTTTATATCCTGTATTTATTCTATTACGTATCTTATTTTCTCGTTTTCATTTATAATTGAAGATTTTCTCACTTGCCCGCGACTGGATTCGAACCTGCAATCTTGTGGTTTGTTGCCCGTTATCTTATCCACTCTGCCACTGATCCCAATCAGGAAGAATATTACGTCAATTATAGCATTTCGATAACTCAGACATGGAATGTGGTGGCATTGACAGTCTTTTAATTACAGAATGTCTTTAAGCACGGAACTTGTCCGTGGTGTAGTCAGACAAATTGTCCCGAGGGGATCATATTCACATAGGGGGACACCGTTACAGATACGAAAGAGTATCACATACTTCGTGATTATCCAAAATTTGAACGTTTATTGACCCAAGGTTTAGTGCATAGTGCATCTGAAACCCTCTAGCTTGGCTACTCAACCCTTTTCAATAATAATTGTATCCCTTCCATAAGAATAATTCAAAACGGATATTATTTAGTTTATATACTAACCGGTTCATTATTGACGGCCTGTTTTGTATTGAGGTGCATATAAAAAATTGTCTTAGCAGAATTTTACGGAAAATGTAATATCTGAGGATTGGTTTTATCAGAGGATATTCAAACCAAAACCATTCTTTCCAATAACATCTGCTTGATAATTTTAGTCCTCAGCATGAAAAACAAAACGTAATCGAACTGGTCAAAATGGTATTCAAATGCGATTGTCGAAATAAAATAATTCCAGTTTTCAGAATGCCTTTTCACCGCAAGGGATTGAATATTGAATTTGATTTGTTGTACACTATTACATATCAATGTAATTATACAGAATATGAAGTCTTATATTCTTCCTTAATAATTTATGAATTTTTGAAAATCCAAAGTTTTGCACTTTATCCATATTAGAGGCCCAATATTTCTGGTATGACAATGTATATAAAATCTATTTTTTTTCACACGTTATACATTTACGTCAGAAGAAACTACGGTAGAAATCTGAACTTTGATATTTGAGTTTAAATGAAGTTACAAATTTGCAAATTGTTTAATGATGCTCATGCATGCTTTGGTAGGAAAACTGAAAATCCTTCTCTGATCAGAGACCATATAGAATGTAATTTTTCCACAACTGATACACTTATGTCAGGAGCAAGCACGGTACAAATTACAACTTTGATATCTGAGTTTGAAGGAAGTTACAGATTTGCAAACTGGAGTTGAATAATGCTCGTGCATGCTTTAGTAACTCGTATAAAGAATGGTTCTGAAAAGAAATATTCTGTATCCCCACCAGAGTTAAGATTTTACTGCTGTAATGATAATTGAAATGCTTAAAAAAAATGCAGACAACTGTATAAGTGCTGCACACATACGTAGAGAGGTGGCAGCGTTTTGCCAAAGGCTTGGTTGCATAATGGAGTGAAGAAGACAGAGTGGAAATGCGGAGCAGCTCTCTTAGAAGGATGTTTCAGGATCTGTTTTACGTATTCACATTTTTCTTAAGCACTGTCGTTGTAATATAATATTTACCAAACCACGTACAAGAATTATTCAATCTTTCTTGGACACTCTGGTGGTAATATAACATTTACCAAAGCACGTACGAGCATTATTCACCCACCGCCAATTTGCAAATTTGCACTCTTTTCAAACTCAAATATTCCGGTTGAAATTTCTACCTTAGCTCCTCCTGAGATAAGTGCCTAACGTGTAAAATATAGACTTATATCTGGTCTTCCACAAGTGATAACACTGTCCAATATTCAAACCAAGTGTGCACGGGAATTATTCACCCTTGCACCAAATCTGCAGCTACCTTCAAATTCAAATATCAACGTTCACACTTTTATCGTAGTTTCTATTAACATAAATGTATAACCTATGAAGAAATTAGATTTCCATATTTTGTGCCACCAGAGATATTGGACCTCCAATATGCATAAAATACGAATTTTTGGATTTTCAAAAACTCATAAAAAAAATAAAGGAAGCGTATATTAACCTTCAACATAGTTTGATATGTAAATAGTGCACAAAAATCAATTTTGATATTCAATCTCTTCCGGGCGAAAAAGCGCACTGAAAACGGGAATTGTTTCTCTTTTAACAATCACATTTGAATACCATTTTGACAAGTTCGATTACGTTCTTGGTTTTTCATGCAGGAGACTAAAATGATCAATCGGTTTTTAAAAGAAAGAATGTTTTTTCTTTTAATAAACGATCTCTCATATACTATATTTTCCTTAAATGTCTTATAAAAAAATGAAAGGAATTGAGCAGCAAAGCTGGACGATTTCACATGGACTAACCCACAGGTATCGGGTTCAAAGTGCCTGAAGTTTAATATATCTACTGTATTATCCCAATTTTCATTTGGGGAGCACAGCCTCCCGTGGCCAAACCACTGAAACTTCTAGAAGTTTTATACATGTTATTTTTATATCATAGTTATAGAGGAATCAAACTAATGTCACATACGATGAAGGTTTGGGAGAAAATTATAGAAGGAAGATTACGAAAAGAAACATCAATAGGAGAAGAACAATTTGGATTTATGCAGGAGAAAATACAATGGATGCAACTTCTATATTAAGAGAAACTATGGAAAAGCAAAAAGGATTGCATATTGTCCTTATTGATTTGGAGAAGGCCTACGACAGGGTACCACGTCAGGAAGTATGGAGATGCTTGAGGGAGAAAGGAGTGCCAGAGAAATATGTAAAGATCCAAGATTAGGCATGGTACCGGGACGGTCTCGTCTCGAATTCGAAACCGAGACTAAGGTCCAGGAATCGAGACGAGACCGACACACTATGCATCGATACTTACTCGAGGTGAGACCAAGACCGAGACTTATCCCTCGAGACGAGACTTGCATCTCGAGACTCTCGTCTCGATCGAGACTATAAGCTTTATTTTCACGAATGTCGATAATATTAATTTAATGCTTTTGTTGATGTTCCATACTAGAAGAAGTCTTGTGACAATTAGTTTCATTCTGATACATTTTATTTAACTTGTCATATTGTAGTTTAAAAATATGAGTATAAATCATTTAAGTAGTTAGGTTATCAATGCCAAACTATTTTCTGTTGTCTTTCAACAATAATATAAAGTGTTGGATATTGACTCGGATGAATACAGACATTTATTTTCTTCTGTGAATTTTCATCCCCATCCGGTCTTTTACTTCTGTTGACACTCTCCCATTTATACCAGCCTCTGCTATACTGATTCTGTAAAGACTGTAAAGCATACGTCAAGAAACCAAACTGTCTAAACTCTAACATGGGTCTTTTCTTACACCATTTATTTATTATATTTTTAAAAATTGGAAAGATTTTTGCAACACTAACGTTACAAAAGATGGAGACAATATACAGTAGACGCTCTTTTATACGGCACGGTCGTCATCACGGCCATGCTGGATAACCAATTTTGCCGGATAATCAAACGTCTATAATCCTAACGGTCACAAATTAGGAAACGCTAAACTTAAGTGAACACTGACAATCACGACAAACACTAAGCGAACGGAAACATGGTTACAAGGGTCGTAAACATCACTGTATAAAGCGTGCGACACAGATGAACAGCAGATGACAAAGAAAATGGTATTTATAGACAAGTGCAGTGGCGCGACGTTGTGGAGAAGGTCAGTGAGCGCCCGAGCACAACCGGAAAAAGCCGAATGCAAGTGGCTCGCCCGATGCATTATAATAGAGCGTGCCGGTTTATAGAATGCCGGATAAAAGAGCGCCTACTGTATATGGAAACAAGTAAGTCGGAGCTCAGTGGCGGAACACCTCAGCGGCACCTCAACTATCCTCTTAGCCCTGGTAGTTCCTGATTTGAAAGTTGTCGACAGACAGACGTAGAGGGGATATAAGATTGCACGTACATAGTAACGCCTTAGACACAGCAATTTTTTTATGTATTAATATATGCTTTGCTAGGATTATTGGACTGGCTTTTTAATCTGATAACACGGCTTATCTGAAATACCAATGTGCTTATTTCAGTTTATAAGGTTCGCAATACGCTATTTGAAAGTAGCACCTACAGGAAAGGCCACTCGCTTCTTTTTCCTTTAATGTATGGACGTGCACCTGTAATCCATACTTATGAATTGGTTCGTTTAATCACTCAAGAGCAGTATTGTAAACTAATTGAATCGTATAGCTGCGGAGTTCCGTAAATACTGTTTTCAATTTCTTTGTATTTTGTTATTTCCTTGCACAAAAATTCAAAATAAGAAAAACTTTTGTAACGTACTGTATAATGTTAAAAAAATTGTTAACGTTGCTAGGAATTTTCAGAGAGGTTTCTAAGAATTTTAGTATTTCATGTTATTTCACTGTAATGGAGGAAAACTCAGAGACTTTTCGTATGATTATTTGGATATCTTTCGTTTTCAGTTCTGCGCCTGCGCAGAATGAGAAAACTATTTCTTATCGTAGCTGTGCATGCAATGTTGATCAAGAGTTTGCTGCCGCCATTTTGTCAGTTCTTATTTTGGTACAAATGGGAAAATTTTGAGTAAATAGGAATTCCGAACCCAAATAGCAATTACATAAATGGTGGCGTAAGTCGTAGGATCAACTTTGTTGATATCTTCGGGATTCAGCCAACACAATTCTAAGAATCTATACTGTTTTCTTTTAACTGGAAATTTAGAGCTGTCAGTACGACGCTAGAGTTTTCACTAAAGAACCCATATTCAAATCTCCTTTAGACTTCTTCTTCTTCTTTTTGCTCTCAACATTCCTTAGAAATGTATGACGGATGCCTTTATTAGCCAAATTACTGAAAATTCCCAGGTAGGTACAGTTGCGTAGCTTTTCCCAGGAATGTTTCGGAAAATCTTTAACATTGTACGTTCATTTATTTCTATAAATCTGGTAAAAAAATTCGACTGAAACGTAAATTCTTCATTTTTAACGTAACAGTTATTCAGTCAATTTAAATATAATTTAGAAATAGCAAAACTTAAATGATACGTATACAAATTTCGCAATTGATGATGTAACATGGATCCGTTCCCATAACATAAATATTTTCGCGTCTCACTTATTGGTATTCTATATATCCTAACTAGAGCTATATATTACTTTAAAGTTGTACTGTTTTTCTCTCTATTTCAGAATATTATTTTTAATATAAACCCCAAATTATATGTAACAAACTATGTTAATGTCATATTGATATTTTTGTTCTTGTACTGAGATTCGAAAGCCTGCTACCCATTTAAAAAAAGTCAAGGAACGGCAACTTTTAACAGTATATCGTCTTTCGAGTCTTTCGAGACAAGATTGAGACTAACATGTCGAGACTCGAGACCGAGACGAGACTGAGGTTTACAATCGAGACCGAGGCCAAGACCAAGACCGGAATTTTCAGATCGAGACGAGACCAAGACAAGACTGTCCTAAAAATTCGCGACAAGAACAAGACTGATGGCAGTCTCGTCTCGTCTCATCTCGATACCATCCCTATCCAAGATAAGTATACAAGAGCTAGAACTCAGGTAAGAAGTAGTGTGGGATTGACATGCAAAATCCCTGTTATGGTTGGATTAAATCAGGTTTCAGCCTCAAGCACGTATCTCTTCAACGTAGCCATAGACGTTATAACTCAGGATGTGAGAGATGACGCCCCCTGGTGTATGATGTTTGCCGATGATATTGTACTATGCAATACTAATGGAGGACTAAAGTCTTACGTCAGATCCGGCAGGTTGCCATGGTAACCCACCATGTTAAAGTCTAAACAACCGGGTGTTTAGCAATAGGTTTCTAGTGTTCGATATTCAACAACTTGTTATGGTTTTTCGCCAGATTGTCATCATTACAATAAAAGAGACACGCAATGCTTTTCTTCTGTTTCCGAAGGAATGAAACTAGAAAAGGAAGTGGAAGGAGCCAATTACGTGAGTAAACAAATTTCTCGAAAAGCCATTGAACGTAATTTGAATACGTTGATATGATTATGAGGATAATTCATCGTTCATTGTTGAGTTCTTGATTTAGAAAAGGTGATAATTATATCTAAGTAGCTTAAACTGGAGTTGCTAATTCAGTTATAATTAAGAACAAACACGCAAGAAGATAAATACGAGTGCTACAACGAAACCCTTGCACCCTATGTACAGCTACGCAAATTGATATTGTAGGTAAAGTATATAAGGTATAGCATGAATCAAGATTTCGAAAGTTAATAGTAACTTTGCAGGCTATGTGTTTTATAAAAACATAAATGACCGGCATAAAAATTAGCTACTCACTTCAACTTGCGTAGCCTAGTCGGTAGCCCGCTCAACTTCAGTGCGAGCGGTCCCGGGTTCGATTCCCGGTGGGAGCTCAAAAATTTCGGTGTTGACCCAGCGTCGTGAGGACAATTGGGGAGCTGCTGTGAATAAAAAGACAGTGGCGATCACAGTGAGAGTTTCGGCTCTCCTCTCCCAACCCGTCTGGTCAGCGTGGGAGCAGTAGACCAACTCCTCCCTTCGGGTGTGATTTAATTTAATTTTTTAATATATATTATGTTCACATGTCCTTTCTTGCACTTTCTTTCCTATGTGCATTAAATCTCGGTCATTATGTAAGCAAACGTATACATGTTTAGACTCCACAGCATTTTCTACTCTTTCAATCAGTTTCCGCTCGTCATCGAAATAATCAACAGTTCGTACAATATTAGCAATTACTTCCACAACTGGGTTTCTAGCTTTCTGCTACCAAACTTACTGTTTGTTTAGACTTGGCCTCTGTCGTTGCTATGGTAAGCAACCGGATGTGACGTCAAGACTTTAGTTTTCTATAGGGCAGAACTTGAAAGGAAAGTAGAGAGTTGGAGGAAGTCTCTGGAAGAGAGAGGCCTAAAGATTAGTAGAAAGAAAGCTGAGTTTCTTGAGTTTAACGATGAAAGAAATGGAGAAGTGATGTTGCAAGAAGAACGACTGAATAAAGTGAAACGTTTTAAATATTTAGGCTCAACTGTTACCAGGCACGTAGCCAACGGACAGCTAGGTGAGGGGGGGGGGCTTTCCCCCTAAATTTTTCCTAGCCCACCTACTAATACTTTGCATACATATATGAAAATTAAAGGTCAAACATATACTTGATACTATTTTAATGATTTTCTATAGATGCTATTAAATGTATATATTGATACAAATATACAGCATGATTGTATTCCATTATTTTCGAACTCTTATGAATCGAAAAATCACGACTTTATACATAGTTCTACAAATACTTTCCTATAATAAATTAAATTAAGGGTGACTTGAAGAACCTTACAAAGTTGCACATTCATTTTGCAAGTTTCTTATGCAAGAAATATTACAAAATAACATTCAAACGTCTTGTGACAATAAAAAGGTACTGTTAGATGTATCGGGTGCGGTTCGGAAGATGCATGCCAATCTTTATAAAATTAGAGAAGAGATGAGATATGCTTGCGAGTGTCCCCTGATGTTAGTTTCATTTAAAAGAGATTATGTTCTCCCTATATAAAAGTATACTCTAATAATAAACATTGAGGTATTCACTTCCATAAATTAGCAGTCTCTCTACACCATCAACTTAACTTCTTTGTTCAATAAAAAGCGCAGCTAACACAGCAAAATCTCTGGGATCATTAAGTCGATTCCTGCCTGGGACAAACAATTGATGCCCCGACAGAAAGTCAGCAAACTTCCCCTAAAAATATACGGATGGTTTAACATATAAAAGCACAAAATCTCCTTAGGCACCATGGGGTTTGTTCAACTCCTTACAAAAAAATCCACAAAATGTATAAGAGAATAAAAAAGAAAAGAACAAAATTCCACACAGTTACCAGAAACAAATAGTGCAACGAAGATACTCCTCCGAAATATGTGTATTTAGTCCAATTGTGGCTAGTAGAAATAGAACAAAATGGAGAAGAATAAGCCGACTTAAAGGACCTGTCACTTAGGAGAAACGCACGATTTCTATAGATTTTTTACCGTAAAAAATTATAGTTGGGGGTGCTCTCGATTATTTGGGGGTGACACCCTTTACAGGGGCCCTGTATCCCCTTTACAGGGTGGTATCACTGGGTGGGTACCTCAAATTCAGATAATTTTGTAAAATTAGTCGGTGGTATACTTCCAAAAGTGTTACACTTTACTTTCTTTTTGTTATTAAAGTATAATCAGCCTTGTCAGAAAGCTGTGGTTTTCTTTATTCAAGATGGATAAAAGGGCGTATTGTCAAAATATCCTGGTAAATTAATACAATTTTAAGTAAAACTATATGTATATTTTAACCCAAACAGGCTCGGGACCCTCCCGAAGACGTAGAACCCTCTTTCTCCCCAGAAGCCAACTTCAAGATAAGTGCCTATCTTCACGATAAGTGCAGGCAGGTATCCATAAGTTGGTTTTGGGAGGAATACAAGGGGTTCCGGGAGGGGGAAGGTCCAAGGTATGTCTGGGCATGAAATGCATTTAACTACGCCTGAAGTTATACTACTTTTCTATAGAACTCCCGGAACCCCAGGACTCACCCCCTAAATACGTCCTTGACCTTAAGTACGTTCAAAATGCACACAAAGCCAGGTTTCCAGTGTAGCAGGTTTCGGAGATACTCTGAAGTTTAGACTTAGGGTCAGTTCCACAATCGACCGCTAACCTTCTAGTCAGCGCTAAGTTAAGACCAAGTCTGATTTCGGCCAATGAGAGTACGCAAAATGAGAGTTGGCCTCAACTTAGCGCTGACTAGGAGCTTAACAGTCGATTGTAGAACTGACCCTTAGGGTCCTTAGCGGCGAAACTACAAGGCCTCAGTAGCTAAAATGTATATCTTACCAAATATTTTTTGAAGTTCCTTAGCATGAGTCAGGCCCGAGCCGGAAGTTGAAGTATCAGGTTCGGGTGTTTCTTTGTGAGCTACCAAATACTTATTACGTAATTATGCCATACAAAAAGCAAACCTGAAACGGGTTACCGGGTCATATTTTGGACCTGGTCTCCACTTAGGGCCCGGTGGTCCTATTTCGACCTGGCGAGCCGAAAGGCAAAGCAGAGTTTTAGTTTTTCCTTATTATACACTTTTGGGTTTGATCAGTGTTTCTCCCATGGGCGCCTTGGGCCGCAGGTGTTACCTCCAGAGCACGAAAAAATATGTCGCATAAAACTTCCTAACAGCATGGACTGATTTAGGAGAGAGACCGTGGGGGGCAATTACTTTAAGGGTGTGATAAGAAATTTCAAAACTATCGTTTAGACTGATGCATTTAAAATCATTATGAAATGACTGGGGAGGGGCAATGTTCGCCCATGCATAACAGTAGTAATTACATGTCCTCGGAAAGAACAAAAATATCGTCGGTGATTTGCAAATATCACTCCCCTCAGAGAGGTTATTCTGATAGAATTTTGTGTTAGAAGTATTAGATAGGATAAAAGCTTTTCAAACTCTCAAAAATAAAGTCCCCGTACAGAAGCTAACTTCTCAAGTATCCTGAATCATTTGGGTTAAGCCCGGATGATTCGAGTCCAGTTTCGGACGGGTTATCTATGTTCGGGTCAGGCCGGGTGACCGGATCACTTTTGTTTTCAACTCTGCCATTATATTATTTATACTTTACATTTAATAAGGCCTGTTCATTAATATTTTTAATGAACACTATTACTAAAATACCACGGAATTCAATGGAAATGTTAAAAAAGAGAAGATAAAACGTTTCAGAAAATCTTATATTTTTCTGACGGAAATGCTTCTGCAAAATTCAGATAAAGCGTCTGCACTAAACATGAACTTAATGTTAAAATCCCATTGATTCCAATCTATAGCGTGGGAGAAAATGTGATAAATTGTTTGTAACAGGAAGTTACATAACCCATAACATACAATATTCTAGAATACAACGCGAGAAAGTAAATGTACCTATTATATAATTCCAAGAATGTAAAGGACACCAGGTCATAGACTTGTGTACATTGTTATACAATATTCGTCCGTGTCAATAGGCAGAAAAGTTCTTTGTGGTTCTGGAATTCATCCACGCATCGATGAAGAAGAACAGCTTGATTTCAATTACGTGACCTTCACATTTATCTTGTTCGAGAAGGGCTGCCACATATCTAGAAATTAGTTTATGATGGGATCTAGGGATTTGGGGGGGGGGCGGTTCATAATCGATATGAGTATCGATTAATTGCTAAGTTTTAATTGTAGATAAAGCTCATATCGATATTTACAGAAGCTGACAAAGAATGAAAAAACTGACATTATATTTATCGCTATTTAAATTAATGCTCCAAAGAACAAGGCAATTTACTTGTGAGATTTATTTTTACGAGTCAAAGACATACTTAGCTTCCTTTAAGAATTTCGCATCAAATTCCTGTTCATAATATTTCCCCTGATGATTCATTTTGCACCATAGAACAGAGTTTTCGGTCCATCTTCGTGGAGGAACAGAACTGTTTTTTTTTTTTTTTTTTTTTTTTTTACCTTCGGAGAAGACTCTCTTTCCTCTGTTGAATTGCTGCGAGCGGGCACAATTAAAACAAACTGTACAACCATGCACAGTTTTCGTATTTTCTTACGTCATTGCAATCCGTTTCATTGTAAAGATCACCCCAAATTACCTCACAATCTTCAAACGTTTCTGCAGCTTGCGTTTGTTTATATCTGATAAAACTTTGGTAAACTTGGGCCAGTCTAGTAACTTTGGACGTCGGCCCGTCACGATTCGCCTTTAGCTGTTAAAATCCACACCCATGTTCCTGCCGGAACTCGAAACCAGGACATTCGAGCCGATGGCCTACCGCCACAGACCGTTCGGCGACCCGGCCGGCTGTTTGCATTTGAATTACCATAATTTCATCATAGAAAATCGGGACGGGCGTAAGCCATAGTGCTGTTACCGCCCATAAAATTCATTTTACTTACTAATCATAGAAAAAAAAATCGTCATCATTGGTGAACTTCAATACATTTTTGAAGCTAGGACGGTACTTCTTCCAGTGACGCTAGCTCACATTTGTTAGCGGCACCCTCATATATATATATATAAATAAATCACAGCCATATTCAATCCACTAGTGGATGAGGCCTCTCCCCGAAGGGAGGAGTTGGTCTACTGCTCCCACGCTGACCAGACGGGTTGGGAGAGGAGAGCCTAAGCTCTCACTGTGATCGCTACTGTCTTTTATTCACAGCAGCTCCCCAATTGTCCTCACGATGCTGGGTCAACACCGAAATTTTTGAGCCCCCACCGGGAATCGAACCCGGGACCGCTCGCACTGAAGTCGAGCGCGCTACCGACTAGGCTACGCAGGAGCTCCATATATATATATATAGAGAGAGAGAGAGAGAGAGATATGTGGCGATCACAGTGAGAGCTTCGGCTCTCCTCTCCCAACCCGTCTGGTCAGCGTGGGAGCAGTAGACCAACTCCTCCCTTCGGGGAGAGGCCTCATCCACTAGTGGATTGAATATGGCTGTGATTTATTATATATATATATATATATATATATATATACAGTTAATTTCGGAACTTGCGAACTATAAGCCCGATTTTGATGCTTGAACTTGCATTTGAAAGCTCTTTGCCATACTAAGACACAGAAGAAAAAAGTGGATCGTTAGGACCTCCCTAGGCCCCCTAGGGTGGTTCGAAGAAAAAAAAATCAAAATTTCAAATTTCTGATGATAGCACTGATCCCAGACCATATAGGAGGCAGAAAACTTACGGAATAATCTACGCTTCAATACCTTTCAAACGGTGTATCACACATCACAATCGGTGAAGGGGTTCAAAAGTTATGACTTCTTTAGCCCAATCACAAAATTTGTCACAAATGATAGAAATGGGTCTCTGTTATTCTGTCTGTCTTTTTGTTTTAGCCCAAAATGGTTGTTACCAGGGGGGGGTTAGAGGTCAATTGCGGGCTTCACAGGCAAATTGATGCTTATTTTTTTTATAGGAGTTACCGTTTTCGAGATACGGGGCCTTACAAAATAAGTGATATCAGTAGAAAAACCCCTTCGGGGTAAAGGGAAGAGTGACGCAAGAATTCTGCT
>JAGDQP010003912.1:0-87302 GCA_022664845.1 Lepisma saccharinum | reverse complement strand
GATGAGTTATAGATAAGTATTGTTGGCAACAATAGCTTGATTTCAACGATAGTTAACAATGAAATCGAAAATCTGATATGCTGATGTACCTCGTTTTCCCATGTTCTTTCTTCCCTACTTTGGATATCGTGAAAGGAGTTCATTCTTGGTCTATATCGATTTTTGAAATTTTTAAAAAATCCCATTAAAGAGATAAGGCGATTGGAGCGCCATCTAGCTTTGGAGATTCACATTAAGTCGGCCTTTAGATCAACCTTAAACATATTCCGCCGGTTTTCAATTTCAACAATTTACTGACAATGTCGAGAAGAAGGTATTTCCACTACCGTTGAGCTGTTTTTAAAGTTCTTGAATGTCCCAATTATTTGCATAGGAAACTCATTGCTAGATCTGTGTTTCATTCTTATTCAATACGTCGATATAAGAAATTTGACATTCCATGTCATCGACTTAGGCAACTAAGTGCATTATTTTCAATATTCGCTCCCAGGTCCTGGAATGCATTACCTAAATCAATAACAGAAGCTAAAACACTTCATAAGTTCAAGAAACCATTAAATACGTACTTACTGTGCCAGCAGCAACTAAGCTCGAGTACACATGATACCCAAAATGTAATTTGAACAACTAAATTTCACATCACTGTTCGTATTAGTACATCTAAATTTTAATCTTTTCTTAAAAAAAAAAAAAAAAAAAAAAAAACGAACGGTAAATAATGTCTATATATTTTTATCTCATCTTTTCTTGATTTTTATTTCTAATATACATAATGTAATATAGAGTTCAACATGCTTTTGTCCATTGTATGTACAGTGTTTGTGCTAGTATATATGTTTCTACTTTGTTATTGTTTTGCAGCCGAGCTCATGGGTTAGATAATTTTGTTGTATATTTTTAACTGCCAGTAACTTGAAGAACTTAATTTTTTCATAAGTTTTTTCTTTCTGTATATTATTTTGTTCACTGTGTGTATGTATAGTGATTGTGTAGTGTATGCGTATGTGTTTACGTTTTTACTTTGTTGTTTTGCAACCAATCTAATGGGTTAGAATTGACACATTTTTGTTATACATTTTAACTTCCTATACTCACTGATTCTGTAATAGTTTTCTTTATTTGTATTTTGTCTATGTATGTTTTGTCCTTTCAATGTATTCTTCGGAAAAGGGTTAGGTGGTAGAGCAGCTGTAGGCTGAACCATGCCAGCTTAAATAAAGCCTTTTTTCAATTTCAATAGTTCTAGTTTAGCTTGTAGTCGCACTGAAAACTCAACACGTTTCACAATAATATGTGAATCATATTGAGAGTTCATGAAAGCCCTTCATGAAAACCCTCTAAAGAAATAATTTTGCGACATTGATTTATTCTAAATTTGTTCAGTAGGTTGGTCAACTTGTTTTTCAGTCTATGCGTGTCAATCTTCATTTGTTGTGCCATCATATGTTTATTACTTTGTAAATGTTTTGTATGTTTTAGATAGTATTTCAGGCTATTTCTGTCTCGGTAATGACAGTGATGTAACATCATAAATATAGTAATATATTTTCCTTTGTTAGGCATTCTGTATGTTTACGATGTTCTTTTAACTTTTTTTTTTAATACACATTATGTTATTTCCTGCACATTACGTTTTTTTTTTTAAGATTATAACTTCAGTTTGAACAAAATATTGCAAGTTGAGATTTCATGTAAAAATATATTACTTATTGTAGTATTTTATTATTATTATTATTTATAGCTCTCTTCATTTCAAGCTGCTCTAAATCATTCAAACGTTCATCCGTCATCTTACTTCTTACCTCTTAAGTCGATGTGCGGGATAAAGATAAAATTAATTTTATGGGCGGTAACAGCACTATGGCTTACGCCCGTCCCGATACGGGGGAAGCCCCTTATCTTGGGCATATCAAAATTTAGCTGTTAATTAAAATAATATAAAAAGATAAAAGATGAAGATGTAGAAGGTCTTCACTATCAGCCAACTGGTGTAAATGGCCAGTATAACAAGAAAGCCTGTAAATGGCCCTTCACAAGGTAAAACAAAAAGACATTATAAAAGTTAACAGCTAAGGAGCATAATCATATAAAATAAACGGTAATCATAAAAGTCTCTGCGAAAACAAGTAAAATATTACCGTTTAAGTTTAGGTTTATACCTAAGTTTCCCTTTCCTGCCCACGAGATTAAAATCTATAACCATTAAGTGGTCCTGAATCATGTCTGAAGCCAAAGATGAACTTGGTTCATCGACAGTATGTGCAAACTCTTCCTGAGCTAACTGAGCAGACAGAACGTTCGTCAGAGTCTTTATGCTTGTAGTGAGAGGCGAAGTTCGAACTAACTTCGAGACTTTATACGGACTATAAGTAGTCTTAGCGCGTGGAGTTCTAGAGCTCTGGACAGGTGTTTTTTGTCCCTGACTTTGCGTCGGCATATGGAGAGGAGCCTCCGATTCTTTGGGCGGCTTCGGAGAGTCGTCATGCACATCAGACACTGTTTGGGTTGATACATTAACTGTCTGGGTACCAACCGAGACAGTTTTAACTGCTAGTCTGGCTACAACATGTGAAAACGCACCAGACGGAAGGGTGCGCTGAGAATCACGTAATCGACGTTTAGCATCACCAGCGGATATTTTCTCTAAGACCATCAGCTCTCGAATTCGTTTTTCCTCCTGAAATATAGGACAGTCCCGCGACCAGGCCGTGTGTTCACCCTTGCAATTGACACACTGAGGTTTCAGTGATGTGCAAGGATCCTCACCATGGCTACTGGTTCCGCAAATTGCACAAACAGCAGAGGTCGCCTTACACGACGTGCTGGTGTGTCCATAGTGCTGACATTTAAAACAGCGGAGCGGACTGGGTATATATGGACGGACAGGCAAGCAGTAGAAGGCTGCCTTCACGTCCTTAGGAAGCTGTGGCATGGCAAACGTCAAAATTAGCGAGCTCGTGGGTTGCAGCTCGCCACTCTTACGTGTTTTAATCCGCCTAACGTTGACTACACCTTGGCTGGCCAGTTCATTCTTAATCTCCTCTTCAGGGACATCTTGCAAGTCCCAACAAGATATTACGCCCTGGCAAAAGTTCAGTTGACGGTGTGGTTCAACTTGAACTGCGAATGGACCTAGGGTTTTCAGCTTTAGGAGATTAGTAGACTGTTTATTATTGGATGTCTCTACGAGCAAGGTGCCGTTGCGAAGCCTTTTAACATGCTTGAGTTCGATGTGCGGGAGAAACACCGTTCACAAGTTGCACTAGACTAGGGATCGTTATTTATATTTTATGGGGTACGGTTGATGGTAATGTCACAATAAAAAGGCCTTACGCGGTCCATATAGTTAGTCGAGTAAGACAGTATGTTTGGGACGTTTTGGTTACTCCGTATGGAATAATTACAAAATATAAAAAAGTAAACACGTGTATTACCATGAAGTCACATTACACTTCTAAGTTTTCTTTCTTTGTAAATTTCAACTAGTAAACTGATAATTCAGACATTGCTCTTGACATCGCATCAAATTGTGGAAGTAAGGGGAAAAGAGTTTCGGGATCTGGACCGAGGTTCGCCATTTGAAGACTCTGCACTAGACACAGGGATGGTTAATGCTGGAAAGCCAGTTTGTATCATTCTAACAGCTCAGCAAAATTTGAAATAGTTTCTACCTTTACACAACTCGTTTCTTCATGACTGGCCAACAACTTTAATTCTGTTTCCAGACGT
The DNA here is from genome assembly GCA_022664845.1 of Lepisma saccharinum. Taxonomy (NCBI): domain Eukaryota; kingdom Metazoa; phylum Arthropoda; class Insecta; order Zygentoma; family Lepismatidae; genus Lepisma; species Lepisma saccharinum. The sequence continues at coordinate 83,573 of JAGDQP010003912.1, read as the reverse complement.
TTTACCTCCATGGAATAATGTACTCCAAATGGTCTAACCAACATGTAGCTTAAAAAATTAATTTTAGGATCGAAGGCCATCATTCCTTTAAGAATTTCTACGAATCTGCTATTCAGCTTCGTAACAGAACAAAACTTGGTTCTAAATACCTCTTCACACTCAGAGCATGCTTCATTATCTTCATTGAAACTATTTCCGATTTTATACATCCAACCAGCGTCACTTGCGTTCTGACAATGTGAGTTATTCTTTAAATGATTGTTTGATTCAACTTACATAATGCGAAGACATTTTAATTGGCTTTTAACGTTTTCCCAAATATTGTTCTTCCCTTTTATACCACAATAATACATTGTCAATTCGGTAAACAATGGGGATCAAAAACTGACTTGGACTCCGATAAGATGGAATCCAATATTTATTTGTTTATTCTCTCTTTCTCTCTCTCTCTCTCTCTCTCTCTCTCTCTCTCTCTCTCTCTCTCTGTGTGTGTGTGTGTGTTTTTTTTTTGTTTTTTTTCTCGGAAGAGTTTTTCTTTCGTAATTTCGGATACCGGATACTAGAACCCAAATGGATAACAAAGGCCTTTTCCACTGTAGGAAAGCGCAAACTGAGATTCTGAAAAAGTCACCCATTTGGAGAATGTGCTTTTCGTACAATAAATTATGTGGAATGAAAAACGAGGTAGACATATGTAATCAAAGCAAGTTTTCAGAATAATTTAATAAAATTATTCTAAAGCAAGCAAAATTACTATACTAAGTTCTAGTTTACAAACATGGGATGACAAAAAAAAAAAAAAACTTACGATGGGCACATACAAACCTAAACGGGAATTATAAAACATTTAATTATATTTGTATTATCAGTCTTATCTTATTCTTATATCTATATTTGTATATTTACTTTGTGTTTTTACATTGTATAGTATTAACTTACATACAGATGCTTATCAGAATAATGGAAACACCTGTAGTTGGCAACACGTCAGATGTATGGGTTGGCAGTGGTGTCGTGGCGACCGCAGCGCCGGACTGCTGGTGGTGGTGTCTTAGGTCGGTCTCCATACTACGTCAGGCGTCGTGGAACAGGAGTGTGCAGTGGCTGCAGCAGACGGAGGTAGTGTAAAATGGGAGACCTCTCAGAGTTTCAAAGAGGGCATATAGTTGGTGCGCGGTTATGTGGAGTGAGTGTGACGGCAGTGGCTAGTGTGTTAGGTGTGTCGCCAGGGACAGTGTCGAAGGTGATGACGGCCTACACAACACACGGGAAAACCACATCGGGGAAGCGGAACAGTGGGCGGAAGAAAAGCATCAGTGACAGGGCACGCCGGGTATTAAAGCGCATTGTCACGCGGAACCGTCGTGCCACTGCGGCGCAAGTGACGGAGGAAATCAATCAGCACCTCACCCAACCTGTTTCGACAATCACAGTCCGCCGCGAATTACATGACATGAACTTACGGGGTCGTGTTGCACGGGCCAAACCTCTCATCAGGGACCAGAACGCTTTAGCACGCCGCAAATGGTGCCGCGACCATGCAACTTGGACCGTTGACGACTGGAAACGTGTGGTATGGTCGGATGAGTCACCATTCACCCTATTCCAAACCACGGACCGTGTTTATGTGTGGAGAACGCCCAAAGAAGCGTATGATCTGCAGTGTCTCCGCCCAACTGTGAAACATGGCGGCGGCACGGTGATGCTGTGGGCCGCAATATCATGGTTTTCATTGGGTCCTGTGGTCACACTTCGCGGACGCATCACTACCAACGATTATGTCGCAATTTTAGGAGACCACTTGCATCCTATGGTCCGGATGTTGTTCCCGGACAATGATGCCATATTCCAGGATGATAATGCACCCATTCACACAGCTGGAGTTGTTGCAGCGTGGTCTGAGGAACATCGGGATGAAGTTCAACACCTCCCCTGGCCCGCCCAATCCCCAGATCTCAACATAATTGAACATCTGTGGTCCATCTTGGAAACATGACTCCGGCGACGATTTCCACCTCCATCCTCTCTCACAGAACTGGCCGATGCCCTGCACGAGGAATGGTGTAATATTCCACTTGCTACCATTCACGACCTCTATGCCTCCATCCCACGTCGCATCAAGGCTGTTCTGAAGGCGAAAGGTGGCCCGACACCATATTAATCTGGTAAGTTGCACTTTCGTTCAGGTGTTTCCATTATTCTGATAAGCATCTGTATATTATGTATGCATTACTACTGCACTTGAATTAGCTATGTTAATTTTAAATTTGACTTTATGTTGTGATGTATTTCTCTTGTGTTTAGTATATATTGTGTTTATATTTTGTTAATAATATTGAGAGTAGGGACTGATTATATGTTACTAAGCATTCCTGGTAATGCAAAAAAAAAAAAAACCTAAATTGTATTTTACTTTTTACAGAATACCATAACTGGGCATACGCCCGTTGTATTCTTCCTAAATAAATAAATAATTTGTCTGTTGATTTATTTTAGCACCCAGAGACCTTGCAAATAACGATTATAATGTAAAAATAAATGTTTATTACTGTTTATTTTGTACCAAGCCGTACGTGTTTCCATATACTCCAATAGCGCGAAACCAGCAAAAAAAATGGCTGAAGCTCTAATGCTGCCAGGATCTGAAAAGTTTGGCAATGAACGATCTCATTTGTTCACTCATGAAAAACGAACTTGCATAATAGGAAAGTGATGCTTATAGAAAATCAGGGTGTTCATTGTCATATATTCATTTATTCAAAGAGATTTCCTTGTTCAAATACACTAATACAGATATATTTTCTCTCACTCAGATTTTACTATACCCCTATGCAGGAAGTCCTACTGAACCACACTGAAACACATTTCACCTTATACGTTTCTAGAGTATAATTAATGCGTTGTTGCCGGATCCAAATTGAACCTAACCTAACCTTTCAGAATGTAATGGAGTAACGGAAACTTATCTTCGGAGTGTTTCTAACAACTAAAAATACTTGTACGGTTCTGATCGGAAGTTTTACAGCAAAGTTAGATAGCCATATTAGCTGCAGAATGGGGTTTTACCTGGCAGTTTCATTGATTTACGAAAAGATGCGGAGATCTGTTTATGCAACAGTAACATCTTATCTGATATTTGTCTGTGCTTGATTTTGGACTAGGGATTAAACTAAACCGTTTTGAGCTACTTCTCTTTAATGTAACATATAATCGCATTACCTTCGGCCGAGACTCAATTGCTCAAATTTAACGTCAACTCCTGTTTGCTTCCCTTTTAAAAGAAAACTACTACTTAATTAAAATCTCAAAAAAGGCGCGCAATTACTTTAGGAATCCCTATTTTACAAGATTACTTCCTATTTGTTTATTTACTCAGAGAAATGATTTCGTATCATTAAATAACTTTCGACGTCGAACAGTAAAAGTTGCAGGTATGAAAGGGCTTACTACTTTATTTAATTTTGTATAATTAATATGTAAATAAAGCAGGTAGCTAGTACTTCAAAATAAGTTCTTATTTTGAGACATATGAGAAACAGAATGTGGACATTTACAAGGCATTTGTGGCAGCATTATCAATGCTCTGCTTTCTCATTTCAATTGTCTTGCCAGAGTTGAGGGAGGAGTCAATCGGGGGCCGAGAGATTTCGGGGGATGGGCCCACCCTGGCCCCTTTTGCTTAGACGCGCAGAACCAGTGGTTCTTATATATTAGCTACTAGTTTTTACATGGCATTGGAGGTACTTGATATTTCATTGTTTCGGAAGCATATAATGCAAAATATGGTTTAAAAGCAGGGGGAAATGTGAGTCAAAAGTCGTAACGCAGACAGTTGTATGTATGTCCTTGGACTATTACTCCTTGATTTTGCATCAGGTTCTGCACTGTGTGCACCCGAAAACTATTTTTTTAAAGTTGTTACATTACAGAGGGACTATTTTCTGCTTAGGGACCAAAACATATTATTTCCAACTGTTTGTGTTCGGCAAGGCTCATGTAGTAAATAAGCTTCCTTTTGAAGGGTTACAACAAGTGTCTCTCCCTGTGATATATACTTTATTCTATATGATAGGAACGTCACTCTATAGAATTCCTGCTCCTCTTGTATCGCATTCGGATGGATACCATACAAACCCAAGAGGTGATTGTGGCCTTTGGACATATTACTCCTTAGTTTTGCATCAGATTCTGCATTGAACGTATTCGAACGCTATATTAAAGAAGCAGTTATAATATACTATGGCCGTGCTATAATTCCAGTATAATGTACACGGGGCACTTATCGTAATCCTTCTTCTAAAAACCTCATTCAGGGTGTCTAGCGAGGAGTAACAAAAACTTCTCCCAGCTTTTTTTAGATTGATGGTAACCCTGTCATTCACTAGTTAGTTGAAGAATTGCCCAATACAGGCGGCTGGAATTAATAATTTTGGGCGTTCGGATGCGTACAGTCCTGAGCTTGACGTACAAATAAGGAGTGATGTGAGGCCCTAGGACATGCAGAACGCAGTATGTGTCCTTGTAAATACAATACCCCCAGATTGTGGATCACATTCCAAAAGAAAAAAAAATCAATGGGAAGTATGTTAAAGAGCAAGAAAACAGCTGAATGTTGGACTACTTCGAGAGGCCGAAAAGTTGAGCAGTGACAGAGGGAGCAGGTACGGATCCAGGATATGATCAGAGGGAGGGGTGCAGGGTTATCCACCGAAGACTACTATCAAGATATATCTCTATACATCAACTAATACAACATTAAGAGCCGTAGATCCTTTTCAGACATGATGATCATCCAAAAAACAATATTTATTTCACATAATGAACTCTTATATGTAGAAGACCTCAAGCACACATTCATAGATATGACACTATGTCAATACAAACTTCAATATTCACCAATTTAAAACACGTAATTCATTACATTACAATCAATATTATAAAACGTTCAAACAGACTTCAAACAATCAACTGATTTAAAATTCAAATCAACAATCAGCTTTTTAAAATCTTTTATAAATATGAAAACATTATTCAATTAACAATCTGTCTATTGTATTCAATGTTGCCATGACCTCAATTCGTGCAACCTTGCACTTCTCCCCCGCTTGCTTCATTCCTCAAACTTACCATTCTACCATAAAATCATTTTGATACATTGCAGGAAGTCGCCTCACTCTAGAGGAACGCCTTAATTCCATCGGAGCCTCACTCTTGAAGAACATCTTACCTCACTTCCAATCCCTCCTGTTGAACTTTGCAATGCCTAATTCTGCATTCTATTATCTATTACTACCTGTTTTCCAAAACCAATCATAATTGTTATTCACTTGTGATTCCCGATGATAAGCCATATCAGAATCATATTTAGCCAATTTTAACTGATGTTTATGATATAATCATCTTACTCCTTCAACTTCTACTACAAACGTATTATTACCTTAAACTGCAGCTATAGTACCCTGCACAAATCTAGGTACCTTCTCTCTTAAATTTAAAACCCGTACTTTAGTTCTGGGGAGTTAAATTTGCTGTCTAATTACCAGTTTTAGCATGGCACAGATAATATACTTCGTTCTCCGATTATACCTAAACAAAACAGATCAGGGTGAAAGCTTAGTCCGCTTTGAAGGAGCCAACTTCAATGCATATATTATCTCTGCTAACCAACACCTTACTAACGATAAGGACACCCTCTTCCTATATCTAACCATTTCTTATTTAACAAATTTTTAGCTATCCGCACGGCCTTTTCCGCTACACCATTACTCGGCGGATGATAAGACGATGAATTTATCAAACACACACTTCGCGAATCACAGTAACTTCTGAATTCACTTGATGAAAAAGGTGAACCATTATCTGCCACTATTACCTTAGGATAATCATATTGCTATTTAAAAAAAAAAAATCTCCGCAGTTTCCTTTGTAGCCGTTGAATTTACCAACCAAGCCATCAATAAATTAAAATAACTATCCATTACAACGAAGATCAGAAAGCCATTCTAGAAACCATGGTCTACGTCCTAGTAGCTGAAGGCCAGCATACAAAAGCTTCCGTTTGGTTTATTCGACATCGACGCACAAATGAAACATTTTCCCACCCAATCAGTAATTTCAGTTAATATTCCTGGCCACCAAACAATATCTAACCATCATAGTTAACTTCTGTGCCCCTATATGCTGTGAATGTAATTGTCTTAAATATTCTACCCTTAATTTATGCGGTATCACCACTCGTGTTCCACACATCAAACAATCATCTTCCACATTTAAAGAATATCTCTTAGCAAAAAAAGATGTCGCTGGCGTATCCATCTCATTAGACAATTTCTCTGGCCACCCTTCTCTCACATAAGCAATTATCCTCTGACATAATTTGTCATCTTTAGTTGCCTCCTTTATATGATCCCAACGTAACGATTGATCATAAATAGATGCCACATACTCAACAGACATTAAGGCGTCTCCTGTTTCTTCAGTTAAAGGTAACCTTGAAAGACAATCTGCAACTTCTACCTTCTTCGAGTATACTATCTCATAATCATATGAGGACATGAACAAAAGCCCAGCGCTGTAAACGTGGTGCTGCTGTATTTTGAATCTCATTATGAGAAAAAAATCATTTTAACATAAATAGAATCAGTCAATATAGTGAATTTCCTACCATAAACATATTTATGAAACTTTTTAGCACAAAAATCACCCAAACCTTCACGCTCAAACTCTGCATATCTAGACTCAGCTTCTGATAAGGTAGCGGATGCACAACAGATAGAAATCAACTTCCCTCATATCTTATTGTATAAGACAGCACCGACCCCATATTGACAAGCATCCGTCATAATGACTATCTGCTGAAGGATTGAATGGTTGTAAAATTCTAGCTTGCTGTAAAAATCTTTACTTCCTCAAGTTCTTTAGCTTGTATTTGTTCACTCGCAGCAAGTTACACTTTTTTTTAATAACTTAAACAAAGATGGTATTTTGGCTGATAAATTATTAAATATGTCACCTACATGGAGAACTAGTGCTACTTATAATGCAATAGGTAAGAATTGTACAAATTTGGACCTATTTGGAAATGCGGAAGAACTGTACAAAAGATTGATACAGAATATATTGTATAAAAAAAAAACTTTTTGGACAAGAAAAAGGGTATAGATGTTCTATTATTTGTGTCATTAAATAAAACAATGCAACAATTATTGTAGACGCTATAAATAGGCATTAAGGCCTGTTGTGTCGATGAAATAAATAAATAAATAAATCCCCAGAGAAGATTTTTCAATTGTGTTTTTAGGCGGAGGACAATTTAAAATTGGTTCCAATTTCTTAGACACTTTAGTTCCTTCTTCACTTATTTCATGACCAAGGCAACGTACAAAACGCTCAAAGAATTGATTCTTTTCCCATCACATTATAATCTCGAAATTTAGTTAATACCTTTGTCAATGTTTCTAAACAATCTTGATCATCACTACCATATATTAATACATCATCCAAGTAACTGACTGTCTTATCAATATCTCTAAGCATATCATCCATAAAACTTTGAAAAATCTGGATCATTCATAAAACTGAAAAATCTGGGCAGAACTATGTAACCCAAAAGGTAAGCGTTTCTGAAGAAATAGCTCCCAGGCTGTATTGGTACATAGATAATTTTGGGACGATGGATGAACCTCCAATTGAAGATAGGCTTGTCTCAACTCAAGTGTTACAAAACACTTTGCCCCATTTAACTTATTCAGAATGTCATCTATATGTGGAAGAGGATAGGAAACTTTCTCCGTTACTTTGTTAAGCGTGGTTGTTAAATCTGAACATAATCTGACGTCATTATTCTTTTTTTTTTTGTTTCAGTCACTAATGGTGTAGCCCATTCCGAATATTCTATAGGCACTAAAACACTGTTTTTGTAAACTTTTCAATTCCTGTCCCACCTTATCTCGAAGTTGAAATGGAACCTCATACGCTCGGCGAAAAACGGGAACTGCATTCTCCTTCACCGGTATATTAACTAAATAATTCTTTATGGGAAAATTAATATCTTCTCGAAAAACCTCCTTGACATCATCTCTTATCCGTTCTGTTAACTGAGCTTTCAAATTGATACTATCCTGTAGCGTACTGATTACTACTTTCTGTTTCATACCGAAAATTGTAGTCCTCCAATAAGGTCACAATCTATCCATCCATGTTCTACCTAATATTGGCTGTTTAAGTGGTTCTTGTAGTACTATTATAGGTAACAATACCCATCGATCTTTTACTGATACTGAAGCCTCAAACTGACCCAACACTTCCTACTTTCGATTTCCCGCTGCTTTTAGATTACAACTTACTTTCTTGAGCCTCAAATGCTTGAAATATTTGTCATAGTAATTTCGATCTATTACTGTCAAGGCAGCACCAGTATCTACTTCAAATACTGTGTTAATATTATCACAGTTGATTGCTACTTTTACAGCCTGATTATATCGCTCCATCTGAATCGTCTGCTGATCAATTAATCTCTGAATCCTATATCGACTGCGCCACTAAAAATGCAGGGTTATCCACCGAAGACTACCATGCATCAACTAATACAACATTAAGAACCGTAGATCCTTTTCAGAGATGATGATCATCCAAAAACCAATATTAATTTCATATAATCAACTCTTACATGTAGAAGACCTCAAGCACACATTCATAGATGTGACACTATGTCAAGATAAACTTCTATACTCACCAATCTAAAACACGTAATTAATTACATTACAATCAATATTATAAAACGTTCAAAGAGACTTCAATCAATGGATTTAAAATTCAAATCAACAATCAGCTTTTTAAAATCTTTTTTAAATACAAAAACATTATTCAATTAACAATCTGTCTATTGTATTTAATGTTGTCATGACCTCAATTCGTGCAACCTTGCAACGGGGGAGGCTAAACCATAGTTGTGTCATTTTAACCAGTGTCAAGTAGGATTGAAGGCCATTTTATCCAGTGTACACTTGGACGTCAATGTGGGGCTATAGCCCCTCCCTTGGATCCGCACCTGGAGGGAGGATGGGCTACAAAGGGACTATGTAATTCAAATCGAGAAAAATTAAAGGCTAGCAGTACGTTGTAACATAAAAAAAATAAAAAGCACTACTATGCGATTCTGCGTAAAATTCGAGAATCCAGTGTGAAGAGAACAGGCTGTCACCTCACTGTCTGGCCGCTGATGCATTGAACTACTTTACAGCGCAGTAATATGTTAACTGGTTAACATGTCGACCTCATAATATGAGGAAAGGAATAAGATGATGTGCTAAATTCACTAATAATAATAAAGGGCATAATCCTTCGATTGGCATACAGATAAAAGAAATAAGGCACAAGAATTTGTTCATCACCGTAAATGCAACCAATGACTACAGGAAAGGTAACTGGATCGGGTCTTGCGGAATAAATGCCAATTTTAGTACGTTTCATGGAAATAGGGACGCAAAACATTGCAGAAGTAACTAATCTCCAGTATTTCTTAAGTTTACATGTATATTACATTAGAATAATTTCATACAGTGTATTATCATCATCATTGTGTAAGAGCAGAGCTTTTCTTGCACAGCGTACAGGAAATTATATATTAGAACTGACAGTGGAGGCGTGATATCGTCTGAGTTAAAGATTTCACATGCAGACTTCACAGTTTTCGCAATAGTTCACCCAATCGCTATGAAAGGTGTACGTACAACTTTGTTCTTCGCATTCAATGAGAAACTTTGATGCCTAAGTACAAGGACCCAAATGATTATGAATACACGTCATTCGCAATGTTTCCAATAACTAAGTAATATGTGCTATTGTTAGTGCCAGATCCACAACTGATTTTCCTGTGTATGAAAGAAAGGTTTTTTCTTACTCCCAGCGTATCGTAAAGAAAATTGAAGGATGTGCGCTATTGAAGAGCCTCAACTGCCAGATTGGCTATATGGCCAGAATATCTGAGTCTGGCGCCGTTACTGGTTTACTTAGTTTATTAGGTAGAGACAGGCAGAGCAAAAAAGGATCGTAGCTTGTAATTTTTATAATAAAAGGTGAAGGGATAAAAGACAAGTCCACTATTTTAATAAAAAGAGTCTCCCGTACAAAACTATTGGAGACTTATTACTGAGCTACATTCGTATCTCAAATTATTTTTTTTTCTCTTCAAACGGCTCCATGTGTTGCTGTTGACGATGACCATGAGAAAGAAGGCCCCTAGCTTGTAGCTGGCTGGGGCTATGATGAAGTTTTTTTTTTTTCTATCCCGTAGTGGATCCGACCGGTTAGGTAGGTTGGTCCAATCCGTAGCAGATCGAACCAGGGAGAGGAGTTGACATGACTACATCTGGGAGTGAAATAAAGGATTCTGATGTGCTCCGACGCCTTTTATTCTGTTTTGGACTGCTGACTCTTCAGTTCCTGGTTGTTGGTTGCATCTTCGATTGATTGTTGTCGACTCTTTCTGTCTACTATTACTACCATTTATTTTGGTAGTAGCACTTGCTTTTACTCATACTACGCACTACTATTTATTTACAAACAATGAGCACGTGGCTTGTCGTATATTACAATAGCACAATCCACGGCACTTTACAGTAGTGTATAATAATAGTAATAAACAATATGTAATTTAATTTTTAAGGCCTTTGGGCAACTTTGGCTCAGGCTGGATGGATGATGGGATGATTGGTGGAATGAAGAAAGTGGGAGTAAACAGAAAAGCCCCGAGAAAACCCACGAACACGGTGTTTTTCCACAGAGCCCGGCATGAGGAGCAGGGATCGAACCAACGATCCCCAAGAGCCAGATGTAAGCGCTCGATCATTGAGCCACCGTGGCGCAAACAATGTATACGAAAATGTACGTAACGTATCCTTGAAAACTGAAATACCGTATCGAAGTTATTGACTGAGCCCAAAGGAAATAAATGAATTCAAATTGAAAATTGAAACCTTACACACTATTGTCAAAGTAATTATTAGTATCAATTGCATTATGCAAAAATAACAAAAATAATATGTAAAGAGAAACTACAGAAGTCGTCTTAACTATTATCTACACAAAATATGCAAAGTAATACAAACATTTAGTTTCAGTTTGTCACTTGGTGGCACCGCAAAGGTCTTTAAAAGATTACTGTATTCGTGTTTCAGTTCACTTAGCCAATTATTTCCTACATCTTAGCTGTTTACTTATGCCTACACTCAAAACTATTTTAATATATTTCATGTTATTGTAAAATTTCATCTGATTGGTTCTTTCCTAATTCCTACCCCCGGTTACACACCGCCATGTAGACTTTGCGACGTCACACAGTGCGGCCGATTCCATAAAAGCTGGCAAAAAGTATGTATATATATGACTTATTAGAGATTTTTTTTTATGTTGGGCTGGTTACAGTACATCTGTAATGGTCAGAAATTACTTATGAAAATGTTTATTTCCTTTTACCTGTCCCAGAATAGGAGTCGTAAAGCTACCTTCGTTCGATTGGCATCGATGGTGTTACTGAACCAGTAAACGACACACGTTTTGAAAGTTGTATAAAAACTTCAGACTGAAGCAGATCATAATCAAATAAAATGGAATAAACGTCTGAAAGTACGTAGAAAATATATATATATATAGGGTGTCCATTAAGTCCGTTGCCACCCCGTGTATCTTCGAAACGACTGCGAATAAAGCAAACGCAAAAACACGTTCTTGGTTATTTTGAGGGGATTGAATTTTGAGCTATAAAAGTTCCACCCCAGACCCTAATGAGTGAAGAATGGAAGTTTCATTTTAGAACTTTCATCTTACTGCCATTTGGAATATGAAACAATTTGAAATTCTAAGGCTGCCCCAAATTATTTCTTGTATCAAACCCGTTGACACTAGGTATCACTCGACCACTTTTGTCATTTGACAATTTTACGTAGACCCTGCCTGACCTCCGTTTACTCCCGCTAGGGGACACGAAGTGGACCTTCATAGCTAAAAATGTTAATCCCTTAAAATAATGAAGGACGTGTTTTTGCGTTTTCCTATATTCGCAGTCGTTTCGAAGATATACGGGGTGGCAACGGACTTTATGGATACGAAATGTGACCGCCACCATTTTGGATGGGGTCAACATAGCGACTTGAAACTTCGGCAAAATATTTCTTTTGTAGAGACCTTTCAAACGATATATTACTCGACACCCTTTGCCATTTGAAATTTTCAAGTTGACCACCCGTACCCCAATTTGGGCTGGAACTTTTACAGCTCAAAATTCAAACCCCTCAAAATAATGAAGGACGTGTTTCTGCGTTTGCTCATATTAGCAGTCGTTTCGAAGATACACAGGGTGGCAACGGACTTTATGGACACCTTATATATATACATACAGATGCTTATCAGAATAATGGAAACACCTGTAGTTGGCAACACGTCAGATGTATGGGTTGGCAGTGGTGTCGTGGCGACCGCAGCGCCGGACTGCTGGTGGTGGTGTGTTAGGTCGGTCTCCATACTACGTCAGGCGTCGTGGAACAGGAGTGTGCAGTGGCTGCAGCAGACGGAGGTAGTGTAAAATGGGAGACCTCTCAGAGTTTCAAAGAGGGCAAATTGTTGGTGCGCGGTTATGTGGAGTGAGTGTGACGGCAGTGGCTAGTGTGTTAGGTGTGTCGCCAGGGACAGTGTCGAAGGTGATGACGGCCTACACAACACACGGGAAAACCACATCGGGGAAGCGGAACAGTGGGCGGAAGAAAAGCATCAGTGACAGGGCACGCCGGGTATTAAAGCGCATTGTCACGCGGAACCGTCGTGCCACTGCGGCGCAAGTGACGGAGGAAATCAATCAGCACCTCACCCAACCTGTTTCGACAATCACAGTCCGCCGCGAATTACGTGACATGAACTTACGGGGTCGTGTTGCACGGGCCAAACCTCTCATCAGGGACCAGAACGCTTTAGCACGCCGCAAATGGTGCCGCGACCATGCAACTTGGACCGTTGACGACTGGAAACGTGTGGTATGGTCGGATGAGTCACCATTCACCCTATTCCAAACCACGGGCCGTGTTTATGTGTGGAGAACGCCCAAAGAAGCGTATGATCTGCAGTGTCTCCGCCCAACTGTGAAACATGGCGGCGGCACGGTGATGCTGTGGGCCGCAATATCATGGTTTTCATTTGGTCCTGTGGTCACACTTCGCGGACGCATCACTGCCAACGATTATGTCGCAATTTTAGGAGACCACTTGCATCCTATGGTCCGGATGTTTTCCCGGACAATGACGCCATATTACAGGATGATAATGCACCCATTCACACAGCTGGAGTTGTTGCAGCGTGGTTTGAGGAACATCGGGATGAAGTTCAACACCTCCCCTGGCCCGCCCAATCCCCAGATCTCAACGTAATTGAACATCTGTGGTCCATCTTGGAAACACGACTCCGGCGACGATTTCCACCTCCATCCTCTCTCACAGACCTGGCCGATGCCCTGCACGAGGAATGGTGTAATATTCCACTTGCTACCATTCACGACCTCTATGCCTCCATCCCACGTCGCATCAAGGCTGTTCTGAAGGCGAAAGGTGGCCCGACACCATATTAATCTGGTAAGTTGCACTTTCGTTCAGGTGTTTCCATTATTCTGATAAGCATCTATATATATATATATATATGAAGTTACGAAATATTAATCATCAAATATAAATTGTTAGTGGAACAATAATTGTTATTGATTTTTATTAATTGAAAGCGTTAACATACGATATGTTGTTTTGAAAAAATTATGTTGTTCCGTGTTGTTACGTTGTCAGACTTATTGTAAGTTAGTTATGTAGAAAGAAAAAATCCCTGTTTGTTATTCAATCGATTCAAAATGGCGGACCCAATTCCACACCATTTGAGCTACGAAATTTGGAACAAAGGTGTATTATCACGAGTAGTTTAGAAAAATATAGCATGCTGAAAAAGTCACCTTCTTGGATCAAAATGGCCGCCAAACCTATTGTTGTATAGAGTGCAGAGCCTAAACCGCTAGAGCTAGAAACTCCAAATTAGATATGAACGTACATGATCACTAGTAGGTTAAGAAAATATAACAAAATGTTTCGAAAGACGCCGTCTTAGATCCAAAATGGCGTACCCAAAAATCCATTTTCGACACCGTTTTTGCTAGAGAAATAAAATTTGTGATAAAGGTGTACCATCACGAGTAGTTTAGGTAAATACTACAATATGTTGAAAAAGTCGCCATCTTGGATTCAAAATGGCCGTCCAAAATTCAATAAGGAATCAATTATTAGAAAAACATCATAATGTTTCATTAACAACAATTATCACTTAAGAATACGCTAAAATGTTGCTAAAGGGTTCAATTTTGCAGCTCTGACTTCAGATTCGTAATCAGCGAGCCCCCCCCCCCCAAAAAAAAAACAGTACAGATTTTGAGATCATTCACTTGCGTCTCTGACTTTTGGCCAGCTTTTTTGGAACAGGCCGCACTGTGTGTCACTCGCATCCTGCGAGATGCGCACTTTTATGTATGGTACCGTCAATCACCTATGTTACCTCCCCACTCATTTATATAAACTCATTTTCGGATTTAATAATATTTTTTGTGACAATAATTTTCATGATAAATGTTTCGCAATGCGTAAATGTCAATCGAAGTGTTGATCTAAATCATTATTCTGAATGCTATGGCATAAATCAAAGACTTTTAATACTACAAGAAGTGATATCTAAAAGACATTCACACACAATAGAAAACCTCTTTGGGTAAACATCTAATTTTAGTGTAATGTCTATGTTCGGAGAAACAAACCTGTACGATTATTTTCGAACACAATGAATATAAGCAGCTGAAGCTGTATGTAGAATCCAGTTATTCTTGGGTTTCAGCCCAAACAGTTACTTGGCTCTAGGGAGAGCAGTGACTGTAATAAAAGGGTTCTTGCTATTACTTTTGTTTCTTTGCATGATTTTCCTTTAGTACACAATATCCTTTACATACGCAGCAGCACACTCCAGACAGTGGGTAGCTACTACATATATATACACTGGTGTAAATTTTGATGTGTGTGCTCGGATTGGTCAGTTAATATTAATAAATTTTTCCTTTCAGCTTTAAAAAACAAATCCTACGCCCATAGTCGGAGTAAGAATTAACTGCCACATAATAATATTAGGGTACGCTGCAACTTCGCTCCGCAGATCTGTGAGCTCACTATCTTCCATGATATACCCTATCGCTCTCGTAATAAAATGATACGAAAACTCCTAGATGCAAAGCAATTTTGTCAATTAATCGCTGACGTGATTATTTCAACGACTTTGATGTACGGTGGCTGGCCAAATGTGGGGAAGCAAGTGCTTTATCCGTTTTTCTGACAAATGTTCAGAGCGATTAGAATAGCAGTTTGTAAGGTACTCAAGAGTTCCAGGCTCATGATTGATGAAGTGTAGAGCGTCAATCTATGTATTTCACATGAACGGGGTTTATTGAGTGCCATTTTTTACGTAGCCATTCTACAGCAGGCTACAACCAGGTGACTTCCACTTTCCGGAGACTCAATATATCCAAGGAAATAACTCGAACGTTTTTGATAGAATGTTTCCCTAGATGGTGACGTTGTTTACACCTGCACGTTGAGGATTCTGGTACCATTTAATATCTACATTTCCAGCAATCAGTTCGGCTGAAAGGACTTCGAAATACATTTTAATGATATCTTCTTGTCTTGATCTGGAAAAGTCTGCATTGTCGAACACTGGTTCAACGAAACACCCGCAAGTCTTCGTCTTGTTCTTTTGTTCAATCACGAACACTTTTTATCGTTGAACTCCATGGCGCAATACTGAATCGAGTATATTATGATGGAGGTTGAACACTTTGGACGCTGGTGATCCCATACATCGACGCACAGTGGGAGATTTCTTTAATCTAGGGGAACTTTATTTAATTTTGCGACCATGCAATATAGCAACGAATAACTAAATATGCCGTTGGCACGAAATTGCCAGGAATTCGGACGAAGGTCGCGTTCAACGGTGGCAAAGAGGGCCTGAAGTGAATCAGCGAGGTGTGCGCTGGCAGAGCCTGCGACAGGTATGCGTTGTGCTAGCAGTTCATTTGACCTGCGTCGTGCACTGCTGACACGTAGTGATCAGTGCAGTACTACAGTAGTATTGCGGGTGTCCGAAGGGAGGATCGAACATTCGAATTGTACATCGCATTGTAGGGTTACTGGAGAACAGCAACGTGAATAGAGTGTATGTGAACGTGTTGAAAAAAATCGAGGTTATGAACGTGTTGAAAAAAATCGAGGTTATGAACGTGTTGAAAAAATCGAGGTTGTGAATTATAAACAAGGTTTGAATTAAGTGTTCGCCTGCTGAGTAAGTGCACCTGAAAGCCTATTTAGGTGAGTAGTGAAAACATTCGAGAAACCTTGAGCAAGTTTGTGCAAGAACGTGGAAAATGTGTTGTTGTGAGATGGATGTTTACATGGCGTGCTCTATACAATGTGTGGGCACAACATGCGTCTGCAAAGCGGTTGGAATGTGTAATGGAAGAAACCGGGGTAGTATAATTGACCACTAGTTCGCGAGCAAGAATAAGAAAATGTATCCATGATATACAGTTTAAATTGGACAAGTTCAACGGCACCGGGATACGTTTTTGAACGACAACGGAATGTGGTTGGGAAAGGAAGTCGACTTGAACAATGCGCCTGATCCGCGGATAGACACTTCTGTGGAACAAAAACGCGGTAGACCGGAGAAAGCATTTGCAGAATGTACTTTAAAGTACAGAATAGAAAACTTAAATCACTTGTGGAATCAACCAGCAACGAGGAACTACTGAATTAAAACTATGGAAACAGCAAAACACGACTCGACAGCGATCGTTAAGGGGCTTTGTTGTTTTTCCTCCACATGGGGTACGAACGTCAAGAAAGCTCGAAGATCTTCGCGTCTAGTTCCGGCGAAATTATCAGCAGATGAAGCTTTGGCGGTACTAGTTGATGCGCATTTTTCGTATCATCGTATAATGTCGTCGGGACCAAGAAGAAAAGCCAGCTGAAATATTTATCCATCCTGTAAGGTTAGAGATGGTATGCAACGTTGTTATCCAGATGAAATGACAATCACAGTTGATATACCGGCACAGTCCCTACTTGAAGATGTGTTTCGAACTTTGTCCAATGTTCTCAACATTGACATTGTTGTTAAGAGGGGGCTGTGATGGTGCTCAACAAAGTAGGTATCGCCAAACCTTTTTATACGAGCATTCATTCAACTAATGAAAGTTTGTTTAGTGTTTCTATTGTCCCTATTCAAATGTAGAACGTCACTAACAATCAGAACTGTTTAGTTTGGCAAAATTCCGCGGCATCCTCTAAAAGATATTATCGCTCCATAAGGTCTGAGTTTGGGAAAAAAAAAAAAAAAAAAAAAAAAAAAAAACTGTTGATGTTCTACAAAACGAAGTCCAGAAAGTACAATCCAGAACAAATCGCGAACCTCAATCAGACCATAATTACTAAACCGAGGGAGATGAATAATCTTAGTATGCTTTCTCGGAAGAATGTAGCTCAGAACTTTTTGACTTCTGGACTTCTCGCTTCATTCTTGAATACATTTTATGGAATGATTCTCCACATTGCCTACCAACTAGATACTAAAGCACACAGATACACGCAAAGCTAATCGGATGAATATTAAAAAAAAGAAACATGTCCAAGAAAAATTCCGTAGTAAGCCCGGACTATTGGTAGATATGCCGAAACAACAGGCAGGAAACACCAATGAAGGCAATACAGCCCGAAAGTTTTTATTTTAGGAAGACTAATCGTTCGAAATAACTTGGGTAAATGTAGACTTAATTAAGAGATTTCACTTTATTTTAGAATGCCCAAATTGTGGTTTCACCGTTGACAGACAAATTTGATGAGTACGCTCGTTGCACTTTGGAACTGTATTTGCGAGAGTGTTCTTGCTATTATATGTCAGTCAGTGTGCACAAAGTCCTATTTCACGGGAGAGATAGCCGCGAGTATTCTATCAGAAGCATAGGAGGATCGCAGCAATCCTATTTGCTTTACTTTCACTAATTGCGTGCAAAACTGGTCACTACACATATGTGTTTATGTTTCTCACAAATGTGTTACTTCTTTTGTAAATAATACATATACAACATTCTTTAGCACAGACATAACTTATTTCAATCAAATGATATGTCCAAGCTTGCCACGGGCGCATACCAATCACACACTGAATAAAGTTCCCCTAGTTTGATGAAATCTCCCACTGTGCGACGCCTAGCAAAATGAGGGTACAAAAAAAAAAAAAAAGGTTCTACCTGGAAATAATTCCCTAAAAGGAGAAACTTCGCATATGTGTACAGCACTAGTACCCAGTACCAACGTATCAAAAATCAACACTCGTGAATGCTGTGCTACGGCCGCCATCTTGGAAAAAATGGATTTGAACATTTTTGTTCACGTCTCTATAACAGATGGAAATATGAAAAAAAAAAAATATTGTTGTTGTTTTTAACTATAATGAGCTTATATGTTTTATTAGGAAAATAAACAAATAGCTTAAATGATGTTGGAATTATTTATTGATAAGTATTACACTTTTATTATTCATCAAGTTGGACTATTTCTATCTCTGGTTCACCTATGTTCATCTCTGTCGAGTTCTCACACGACAATCGCTCACGCTTAGCACACATTGCTGAGCAAAGCAGCCCTGCCCTTGGACTCAAGAATCATAGCAGTTCTTACAATTGCAAGATATTAAGTGCATGATTTTCTCTGGTGCTAGCGGAAGAGTTGTTGGTATAGGTTGTAGTGAATTGTCCACCGAACTCCACCCCCCACTGGGAAGGATCCAAATCAATCCCAAAACACTTCTAAACTTTATGATATATACGAGAGCTGTGTTGGTCAGCAGCAGTTGATGTTGGGGTTAGTGTGGCAAAATTAAAATTACTTTGCAGCTTGCTTCAGCAGTATGTTGGTGGTATATGTACAGTGTTGGGTAGTACCTCGGTACCCTAGATACAAAACACGTACCTAGGTACATTTCAGTTGCAGTACCTAGTACCTGTAATTAGGTTAATTTTTTGCTGTATCTAGTACCTGAATCTTAGCTACTTTAGTTAATAATCGAACGATATATTTCTCAGTGATGGAATCTGATAAAAGGTTTCTTATATTACGCTGGCAACATTCATATTGAAGAAATCTTCGAACTGTCTGCCTCACTTAATCCCAAAATTAACAACTGATTTATGTCCAAAATATGCTTAATTTGTCAACATAAATCTTGGAAACTTTTTAGTCCAACGCTGGTGATTTCTTTGAACCTTTAAAGTAGAAGCTTTTCCAAAATTTCGAAACTGGGAGAAAAAAAAAAAACTTAATCGGCAGGAAACGTACAATGAATGCAGGTACAGAGAATGAATGCTGAATATAACGTTAGTTTCTACTTTTGGTTGGAACATTGTTTTTATGGATTCATCTGCTTCGTTTACGTATTTTTTATTAACTGAAGAACAAATCTTGACACACTGCAGCAAAACGAACTGGTTATTGGACGTTTGATGTAATGTTTCATTTGTAATCATTTTAGAAATAAAGTGCCCTTTGTGGATCACAAAAGCTTCACAGACGTGCACTACTTTTAATGCACTGTTAACTTATATTTTCTGAGATCTTGGATCGGCACTGGGGAGGCATACAGCTTCGAATCCTGCTGTCGGCCACACTGACCGAGGTTCTCCGAATACTTTTTCAGTTTCACCAGTCTAATCTTGATATAAAAGCTAGACAAAAGGTCATGACCGCTAACTTAACCTCCCTGTACTCGGAAGAGTGTTTTCCGAAGGATGCCATTCTTCTGACATATGATGGACTTATCCTATAGCTGGCTGTAAGGCCCATAAATAAATAAAAATCAAGAACGAAAATAATTATATTTCGAAGGTAACGTTTTCCAGGTCACCTTAGTGGATGACTGGTCTAGACGTCGGCTTCTTGAGTGGAAGGTCCCGGGTTCGAATCTCGCCCCCAGACAATACTTTTCTTCTTTTTTCTTTAAATGTATATTTTTATATGTTCATACTTATTATTTAATAATTGCTAGGATGTCTATAAATAACTGATTGCTACTGAACGCTAGGATGCTCACCGGGCGAGGTGTGCAAGGGGGAAGTGGGGCACGGTGCGTCCGAAGGAAGCTGGGCGGCGGAGCCGCTGGGGGATGCAGCCCAGGTTAGCGGTGGGCATACGCACTAGTGTTAACATTCCATTCCACCTGTCAATTTTCTATTTGGTACACACAAACTTAATTTTATCTTTATCTTATCCAAATCCCTGTGCTGTTCATTTGCACGGTCGAGACAGTCGTAATTAAAAACTATTTAAAGATATCCTTTTCTTAAGCAATTCGTTCTAAAATGTTAAAAAAAAAAAAGTTCATGTATGATTAAAAAGAAACTGATGGGGCGCGCAAATTGAAGAATTTATAAAGTGACTCTCTATGAGAGCGCTCCCTAATCACCGTTCCTACCTGAGGTTTTGTGACATATCTTGTATAAGAACAAGCGGTGGTCGAGTAGATAGAATTAGCAAATCAATTATTCAATTACCGAATTTCAGAATGTCGAGATTTCGGAATTTCGCAATTGTAGAAAGTGAAAATACCATAATCAAATATATGAAACATAACATAAAAACTTGACATAGTTGTAGGAAAGAAACCGTATAAATCCGCACTTTCACTTACTGAGTAATGGAAGTAAATTCTAAAATTTTCATTGCCATTTTCTTTTAAAGTGTGTTCAAAAAATTTGCTACATCGAGACTCCGGGGTTTCGGAATATCCCAAGTTTAATATATTTTCAACTGATATGAGTATCATTGTCATCGAACACCGGAAATTTAAATTATGTTTCTTCAGAATGGGTTTGTAGATGTGTTCATGGTAGCTCAGTGGTAGAGCGTGGGATTCCTACTCGTCAGATCTTGAGTTCGAATCCAAGAGAGACTTTCTTTTTCTCTATTAGTAGAATTCCACAAAAATATGATGCAAGGAGTGGTTGCTACCAGAAACATTTTCAGAAAAGTTTAGGTAGCTCTAAAAATGGCTGTTTTGGGAGTTGGGGTGGGGGACACTAATAATGTGTCCAAGACCCTTTTCCATTTATTACATGTTCCATTCTTCTGGGCGTAGAATCTATTAGATGGCTGACAAATCTCTCTCCTTCCCCTACTTCCAGCCATGCCTCGGAAACAAGCTCCCACAGGTCATCCCGTGTTCTTGGTGGATCTGCCTCAGGCCAACTGTCCCTTAGAGTACGCTTCACCTCTGCCCACATATTTTCCATGGGATTGAGGTCTGCTCCACAAGGGTCAATTAAATCAATCTCAGGCTGCCCTGCGAACCATTCCTGAACCTTTCGGGAAGTATGTACGAGATACTGATCTTCCTGGAACTGAATAACACCATGAGGTTGAAGTACTCGTACTGAAGGCACCATGATGTTACTCATGATGTGTAAGTACTGAGCACTGTACAGGTGCCCTTCAATTCTGTGTAGCTGTTTGCACCGCGACTGGAAATCCAACAAGGAAATGAAATAGATACACGACCACTGCGATTGCAAGCAGCCACATATCCAGGGTCATATCGGGTGCCCCTCGGACAATACACAAAACGGCGCCCCTCGTTTGATGTTTTGAATATGGATTCATCTGAGAAAGCAACGTTTTCCCAGTTGGGATCCACATTCGCATGTGCGAATGCGAGACGTTAGATTTTGTGTTCGTCTGAGTTCTTCCTTCACGGCAGCAACACGGCCACGTAATCTAATCTGACGAAACCTTCTGAGGACTGCCTGCGTACTACCAGGAAAGTGAGAAGCTTCCCTTAGACGTCCATAGTGGGTCTAACCGGGCTTCGTTTACTAATCTCGCATCTTCCGCCTCGGTACACATGTGAGGACCACCAGGACATCGTAAATTGCCAGTCTGACCTGTAGTACGATATTGCCGAATCCATCGTCTGACTGTAGCGGCCGGGATATCCATTCGTCTCCCAGCTGCAGTTGCAGTATAGTCCTCTAACTCCCACAAGGTAATTATAGCAGAACGTCTGTCCATAATCAGCATTAATCTTGAGCTGTGAGCAAACAGCAGGTAACTGGCATGTGATTGGATAATTGCAGAACACGCCTCTTGTGGAGAACGATTTGGGTAACATTCGCGCAAGAAATCTTAAAATGGTGCAAGGAATATAATAAAAATAATAATAGTTTTTATAAATGAATTTTCATAAATAAGGAAAGCTGTTTTAATAAAGTTGTTATACTACCTTTACACGTATAAAATATACATTCTTGATTTAAACCTAGAAATAGCATCCACACGCTTGCTCTGTTACGAAAACAACAGACGGAAATAAATCCAATTTAATCTTCCTTATCTAAAATCACTAACTTCTAAAATGGTCCACTTAGCGTGACTCAATCTGCTGGTGTTTTAATAATACAAATCTTGGTAACATGTCTCTAGCTATAAAAGTAGCTCGTGTTAACACCTTTGCTTTCTAAAACAATACTACGCGAACGTGGATTCGAGCCCTGGCCAGGTCAAATATTTTTTTCTACTAGTTAAAACGACAATAATAACTTCTCTTCATCGGATAACAAAAGTATAGAATTTGCCAGCGAGAGAGAGAGAATATTTGCTGTATGGCACCTAGATCCGACTTTGGATACAACATCATTTCCTTAATTTGTATTTAACGTTCACATATAATATACCGACGTTGTGTCAACACCCACGTCCTGAAATGTTTGTATGGATACATATAAAACTGATTATTATTATTTTATCTAATTATTCATGCTTTGAGCAATGTATCATTACATGAACATAAAGAACGGGATTCGAACCCACGACCTCACGATTAGAAGCCACGCGCTCTACCACTAAGCTAACATGAACACATCTATCTACTTCTTTCTGATGGAACTCCTTCTGAAGAAACATGACTGAATTTTCGGTGTTCAAGACAATGAAATTCATATACGTTGCAAATGCTGTTGCTTTTCTCTCCTCCCTCTTGTTTATTGTACTATGAATGTGAACTAAATTTGCTGTCTTGACTTCCATTGCAAATGTCCTTTTACGTATGGATGGTCTCGAAATACTGCATCATTACGTATGTGAATCAATGTTACTTTTTTCTACACTTAATGACATTTCAACGTGTCTTATTGCACTTAAAAGAAAAAAAAACATCTGCACATTTTTTTTCCAATTGCGAAGGTTCATCCCTCCTCCCAGGGCTCGAACATCTTTGGTAACTGTTTCCGAAGATATCCGAAGTTGGTCTTGGACTTGAAGCATTTTCAGCTGGAAATTGCCGTAATCAATGCGGTCCTTTTTGGAATAGGGTGTACATACAAATATTAATAGTGGTATTATAACTTCTATTGAAAATATACATTAATATTTTAGTGGTACAAACCTGTCAATATATGGAACGCATAACTATAATTTGTGTGTATAACCCCATAGAACTAATACCCATATTTTCTTGCAAGAGTTAGATGAGGTAATTGGAAATTATAATAAGAAACCTTTACTAGTAATTGGTGATCTTAATATTAATCTACTAAAGCCTTCTGATGCAGAAACTTTATTATATAATACATTCTGTAGCTCTAATGGGCTATTGCAAGCAAATGTAAAATATCCTACCAGAACTACTGAGAATTTTGAAACACTCTTAGATCATGTGCTTATAAATTGGTTTGATAGAATATTATGATCACTTATTTCACAAGATATACTATCCACTTTTATTTTTCTAATTGCTAACTTTCAAGCTGAGAATTCTACGGCTCAAATTGGATTACGAAAAGAAGAAGCACTTACAAGAACAATTATAAATTTCTTAATGATTATTTTAAATCTAATCCATTTGAATTTAGTGGTGCTAATATAAACAAATGTTATGATGAATTATTTGCTTATATGAGTGAAGAAATTGAATTAGCTAGTGCAAAATATAAAAGGCGTAAATACGAAAAAACGGTATAATAAGAGGCTGATGTGGATGAATATTAATCTATTAGCTTTAATACAAAAAGTTCCTTTCGGCAGGCCTATAGGCTAAGGTAGATTTCGAAGTGTTTTTGATTGAATTTATTGGGGTAAGTGCAGAATAAAAACACTAATATACTTTTATCATTTTATTTTCATTATAAAATTATAAATACGGTAACTAATTAACCTAATAGGTTAACTAATTACCGTGCAAACTTTTTGTTAGAACTGAATGCAGTGATGCAATTGAAATTAACAGGTCCAAATGAAACCTGCCACCTTATATACCCCTAACGAAATATGAGCGTTATCGAGAAACTAGTTATTGATTTATAGATTAATCATCAAGAGCTTTTCAACGCAACCTCACAAGACATGGTTTTAAAAATTTCGAATTTCCACCCCCACTTGTCCCCCCACAATCCCTGAATCGTTGGTGTCACCGTAAACGTCTTAGAGTACTATAATTTATGAAGAACAAAGTTTCCCTATAAACTCCATAGGGGTTGATATATATGTTTCAAATATCTTCAAAATTATAGCCGCTAGCGTGTAAATAAATATATATATATATATATATATATATATAATAAATCACAGCCATATTCAATCCACTAGTGGATGAGTTGGTCTACTGCCTGTTATGGATTTAAAAATGATTTAATGATTTATACTTTATGGTTGAAGTTCTTGGAACTTGATGTATATATTTGAAGAGTTTTACGATATTCAGTTTTATTGTCAACTCAACTAGTAGAACCAATTTTATGAAGATGTCTGGCATTTTTCGGAACGTTATTTGGTGAGGTAAACAAATTATGTTTAATAAGGATTGAAATAACATGGAGTTTGAGATTACCAAGAATGTCAACAAACACTGCGTTATTGGGGTAATTAAGGATGTAAACTTACGTTCTTAAATTATTAACTGTTCTCAAATTATATGACGAATACTTGGGAAAGTTGAGTATGTCTTATGGCATTAGGTATGATTTTCGTAGGATGCGTTTTAGATACATCCCCGAGTATTAAGAAGTGACTTAATCCAACTGAAGTTATATCGGCCATAGGTCACATCGTAATTATTGATGTATTAAATTGGAATTTATCCAATAGAGTTTTGAAATAATTTCTTTTAAATATTTTACTACCTCTCCCCGAAGGGAGGAGTTGGTCTACTGCTCCCACGCTGAACAGACGGGTTGGTGTATGTGTATATATATATATATATATATATATATATATATATATATCTCATGGTACCGATCTCAATAGGTAGATTTTTCTTCAAAATCTACCTAAATAGGAGACAGACATTTTACTTTACTGAAAAAGGACCCAAACAATGTACTCCTGAGACAAGAGTACAAGAGAGTAAGAAATATCATAACTGAAGAAAAAGAAAACAAAAAATCATTATAGTAATAGAATTTTAAACTCAGTGTACAATCCTAAAAAATTCTGGAATGCAGTGAATGAACTGTTAAAACATATGAAAACTAGAATATTATAAATCTCTGAGCTTACCTTGGGTACTAATACATTTATTAATGATGAAATACCCACTACTCTAAATGAATGTTTTGTTAACATAGAAATAAGTTTACCGAAAAAAGTTGCAAAAGCAACTAATGACATTACAAATGTGACAGCTCCCATATTTTTTTTTTTTCTCCAGTAACACCAATTGATGTTACTAATAATATAAGCTCATAAAAAATGAAGCGAACTGGAAAAGGAGGTGAAAAATCTAAGGAACTTAATTAAATGTAAACATACTATTTGTAATGCACTTGTAAAATTTATGAACATGTCTTTTGAAATTTCCTTCTTTCCAAACTCTTGTGAAATAGCTAGAATTGTTCCTGTGTTCAAAGATAGAGATCGCAAGAATCCAAGTAATTATAGATCTATATCAAATTTAAATTCCATTTCAAAAATTACTGAGAAAGCTTTTTATAAATATTTAATTACATCCTTGGATAGTATCAACTTTTCTATCCGTATCAATACGATTTTAGGAAAAAATCATCTATTCCCATTGTCGGCTAGGTATGCTACCAATTACACCACCACGGCACAGCCAATTTTCTGTGTATATGGAATGTTCCTCTCGCCTAGACACTCTCCCAAATCTTCATTGCTGGTTACGAGACTCAGGCACCCCACTCATGCGGAGATTTTTGGCTGAGGAATCTTTTTGCTATCAGGCAGTATGAACGAATAGATCTTATTACCTTTTTCACAATAAACCTTGTGTTGGTAAATGTTGAAATCATCACAGAAAAACTGACAGCCGCCGCGACCGGGACTCGAACCCGGATCTCTCAGTTGAAATTATCACAGAGGAGTGTCTAGGCGAGACGAACGTTCCATATACACAGAAAATTGGCTGTGCCGTGGTGGTGTAATTGGTAGCATACCTAGCCGGCAACTGGGAGATCCAGGTTCAAGTCCCGACCGCGGCGGCTGTCAATTTTTCTGTGATAATTTCTAAACTTTATATTGTCTCATAAACCACTTTCAAAGCTAGATATTTCAAATAAAATTAAAGCTAGTAACAAAGAAATTGAAAGGGTGACTTCCACTAAATATTTAGGACCAATTCTAAATAAACATTTGAAGTGGAGCGAACATATTCTACAAGTAGGTAGTACGATTTCTTCCGTTGTTGGTGTATTAAATCGCTTCAGTGGAATATTACCCTCTAATACCATAAAAAGTGTTTACTATCCCTCCTAGTTCAGTCTCATCTAAGTTATATGTCACTAATATGGATTAAGTCTTACAAAAAAGATTTGCAACCTTTATATATATTACAAAGAAATGCGATTAGGTTAATTTGCGGATTAGACTTAAAAGTATCCAACAAAATTTATTTATTGTAACTCTAAAATGCTTCCGCTGGATTTGATGAGTAAAATACATTCGAACGTATACATGTATAATGCAATAACAAATTTGACTCATGCAAATTTATCTATTAATATGAATCAGGATTTTCACGATTATAATAGCGGATCAAAGTCGTCACTACATTTACAAACAATGCGAACGACTACAAATGGTAAAACAGAAGTCAGATATTTTCTTTACAGAACGTATATTAACCACCCCTATTAATTCTATGTTCAAGAGGCTGGTTAAACAACATTAATGGGATACACACCTCAAGTCATAGTCTTAGCTACCAGTTAATTTACGTTTATGTTAACCTAGCGGACATTTTATCTATAGATAATTAGGATTAAATAATAGGTTGTAGGGAAAGGTATAGGAAAAAAAAAGTGTAAGTATAAAATACAATTTTAGTAATAACCTCAGTTTAAAACTATTCTTTTTGTTTAGATTATGTGTATACTAATTAAATGTTGTATATTATGAGAAACAATTCTTCTCAGAAGTAAGAGTAATAAATCTATACATTGTTCAATGTCATCTGATGTGTATGTAAATTACAATGTATTATTGCCCCTTTATGTGAACTTAGGCTAGTTGCGGTCGATGTTATACAATAAATGAAATTAATCGGACTCCACAACACTCTGCCACCTATTAAGCAGTTGCTGAATCCCCCACTGAAAGAAGCCACTCTGGTTTGGAAGCAACGAACTCCGTCTCACGACATCCACATTTTGTAGTGCTTTCCGAAGAGATGGTTTTGCAAGATGCGAAAAAGACAGTATTCTGTTGGTGCAAATTCTGGTGAAAACGCAGGTTGGGGGAAGTTTGTCCCAGTCACGTTCCTCGATCTTAGCAGTTCTTCATGCCATGTGTGGGCGCGCGTTTTCACAGTCGATGAGCACACCCTTGCGACGAACCGGAGCACGACGTTCTCCAACAATACAGTCCGTAGGTGTTCAAGCTGTAGACTGCATTGTTGGTCTGGTTACGTGGCAAGAGCTCAAAATGGATTATGCCACCAAACACTCAAAATCACTTTGTAGCGGTGAGATCGTGTTGGCATTCTTGCGCCCAGCCCCCTTTAGATACCCACTGCCGTTTGCGTGTAATGTTATGGTAGAGGATCCATTTTTCATCCCCTGTCACCATTCCGTCCAGAAATAGCTCAGGTCTGATGGGTGAGCGGGGAACTGCAAATACCAACTAGCTGCTGCTTCTGTTGAGGCGTTAACACAAGGGGATACCCATTTTGCGAGTTTCCACACATATCCAAAGTCCTACAGATGACGATGAACGGTCGAATGGGTGACATGGAGTTCGCTGGCCAGTTATTTAACAGTTTGCATTGGATTTGCCTCCACCGCTACTTGGCAGGGCATCGTTGTGCAGCTGCACAGGTCTCCCCTTCTCGTGGCTTATCGGCGAGGCTGGCGCCCGAGACCGAAACATCTGGAACCAACTCTGGCACTTTCGCACATCCACTGCACCCTGACCGTATACGGCATTTATGTTTCGTGTAGTTGTGATGGCTGGATTCATGCAGCATGACATGCCGTATGTAGTCCTAAAACACTGCCATGATGAAACACAAGTCACTTCCAAAAAGTGGAATAGACCGTTCTTCTATACACTGCTGCACAACCAAGTGCCTCACTACTCGCTCGTCAGATGTCATGGCAGCGGTCACCGCATATACATTACTTCTGCGATAACCTATGTAAGAGGTGTGTGTATATATAAAGTAAATTTATGAGAAAAACGAAGGAAAATACTCAAAGCGTATATGTTCCGTATTAGTTCACACATACTTACATATATAAAAGTCACTACGATATTTCGTACACACAGTTGCACGTATTCATGTGTAGAGGAAAAGAGCGAATTGCACGTATTCACTAAGTACAAGATTGAAGAGACAGTGGCGACACGTAGCGGACGAAGCATCATACTTGGAGAACTAACTGCCGTAGCCCGTAGATATACGGAGCTTGGAACAAATTACAACTGTATAGCGTGTAAATACAGGGTGGGATCGTGGATGAAAATGTGTTGAAAATGCAGAGGAAACTGGGAACTAGAGTTATTGAAGGTTAAGGCCAGGATATATTTTCGCGCTTAAACCATAATTAAAGGCACTCTCCCACAGACGGCGTGTTGAGGTGCTGGTCGTAGGGGGTAAAATGTGGATTATGGCAACCAGGAAAGGTAGATCAAAATTGGTATTGTGGGACTCGGTGTGAAAGGAGATTGGGGCATCCGGTTTGCTGATTGTGCAAAAGTGACGATGGTTGTTAATACAGAAGTTCAGAGAACCCACATAAAAGGCCTCATAAAACTTGCAGGTTAGGATGTATATAACATTAGAGGGTACCTAGTGTTCAAAATAGCAACAAAAAAAAAATTTAGCTTTCTTTCAGGGCAGCAATTTGTAATGCTGCTAACGTCTCTTTAAGCAAGAATTACTTTTAGATAAGTAATTTAAAAAAATACAATATGAATTAAACCCTAGATTACAAATACATTTTGGTGTATGTGAGATACTTTCTGGGTTGCCCAGTTCTCAGTGTTGCCAACTTTTTATAAAAATTCTGAAAAAAAAAAACTTCTTCCATGCCGTAAGCTTAGATTAAACATAATTCAACACAATATATATAAAAAAAATTATTGTACAACGATTACAATTCTCGAAGACCTTTTGAAATAATTTATAGCATCTTTAAAGCAGGAAAATCTCGTCTAATGTCTTCCCAGGAGGCAACGTACCAAGAATAGAAAAAAAAGTTTGGGTGTTCCCGAACTCAAACACCCCAGTGTTCTCAGTGTTCCCAGCCTATTTGAAAGCTCAACTTACAGAAATGCCTTTATTAATACAAATCTACACGTGTACATTAATTTACACTAAATTTGACATACATGTTCATTAGGTACTGGGGCAGGTCGTACAGGCACTCCAGGCGCTGTAGTTTGTCAGGGTTGCCAAGCGATTAAAAAGTCTAGGTTTCAAATTTATTGCCGTTGGACGTATCCGCATTGATTTACACAAAATTTGATTGTGTATTAGGTACTGGGTCAGTTCATGTGCCGCAGTTGTTAGTGTTGTCAACCAATTTTAAAAATCAAATATTTACTACTTCCATTAATTTCGACGTATCCGCACCAAGCTTTGGGTATACATATTCGACACAATTAAAACATACTGTGGTTGTTTCCTGTACCCAAGCACCCAGCTGTCAGCGTTGCCAACCTATTTTAAAGCTCAATTTTTCAAATGCTCCCCACATTGTTATGCGCCGATGTGCCTATAAATATACTTTCAAAGCAACGCGGGGGAACCGCGCGACGTGGCTACGTCATGATATGCTTTAAAATAATAATTCTCAGAACCCTATTGCAACAGATTCATTTAGAAGAAACCTATATGTAGTTGTTTGTTTACAAGAGTATTCATCATGCATTTATACTACTCTTTTGAAATATGCATCTATTGTAATATATTTTTTGTAACACTGTCTCTATATGTATATATTTTCACAGTACGGGGCGAGGTTTGGAGCTTGGATAAGATAAAATGAATTTATGGGCGGTAACAGCACTATGGCTTACGCCCGTCCCGATACGGGGGAAGCCCCTTATCTTGATCATGTAAAACTTAGTTGTTTAGAATTAAAATAATAAAATCATAAAACATGAACGTGTAAAACCGTTCACAAACCGCCTACTGGTGTATATGGCCAGCATAACGATTAAGACATACGAAAGGTGTACAAAGTCTTTCGTATAACAAATTAGAACGAGGAAGGCTGTAAATGGGCCTTCACAAGATAAAACAAAGCTACACTATAAAACTTAACAGCTAAGGGGCAGAATAATATAATATAAACACAAATCATCAAATCTTCTGCAAAACTAGTAAAACTGCTACCTTTTAAGTCTAGGTTTATATCTCGGTTTCCCTTTCCTACCCACGAGATCAAAATCCATATCCATCAGCTTGTCCTCAATCAGGTCTGAAGTCAAAGAGGAACTTGGTTCATCGATAGTATGTGTAGACTCTTCCTGACCTAATTGAGCAGCCAAAACGTTCGTCAAAGTCTTAATGCTTGTAGCGAGAGGCGAAGTTCGTTCTAATTTGGAGACTTTATAAGGACTAAAAGTTGACTTAACACGTGAAGTTCTAGTGCTCTGCACAGGTGTTTTTTGTCCCTGACTCTGTGTCGGCATATTGCGAAAAGTCTCTGATCCTGTGGGAGGCGTCGGAGGATCTACATGCACATCAGACTCTGTGTTGATACATTAACTGTCTGGGTACCAACCGAGACAGTTTTGACTGGCATCCTGGCTACAACATGTGAAAACGCACCAGAGGGAAGGGTGCGTTGAGACACTCGTAATCGACGTTTAGCATCACCAGCAGATATTTTCTCTAGTACCATCAGCTCTCGAAATCGTTTTTCCTCCTGAAAAATAGGACAGTCCCGCGACCAGGCCGTGTGACCACCCTTGCAATTAACACACTGAGGTTTCAGTGACTTACAAGGATCCTCACAATGGCTATTGGTTCCGCATATTGCACATACAGCAGAGGTCGCCTTACACGACGTGCTGGTATCTCCATAATGCTGACATTTAAAACAGCGGAGCGGACTGGGTATATATGGACGGACAGGTAAGCAATAGAAAGCTGCCTTCACGTCCTTAGGAAGCTGTGGTGGCAAACGTCAAAATAAGCGAGCTCGTGGGTTGCAGTTCGCCACTCTTTCGAGTATTAATGCGCCTAACGTTGACTACACCTTGGCTGGCAAGTTCATTCTTAATCTCTTCTTCAGGGACATCTTGCAAGTCCCAACAAGATATTACGCCCTGACAAAAGTTCAGTTGACGGTGTGGTTCAACTTGAACTTCGAAAGGTCCTAGGGTTTTCAGTTTTAAGAGATTAGTTGACTGTTTATTATTGGATGTCTCTACGAGCAAGGTGCCGTTGCGAAGCTTTTTAACATGCTTAAGTTCACCTGCAACGTAATTCAGTTGTTTTTGTATAATATAACGAAAGGGGATAACCCCTTCAAACCACCTGGATTGTCTGTTTCACTCTTTACTTTAATTACAAGATATCGTGTAATAGACGGTACGATACTTGTCTGTTCCTCTACTTCGATTTTCTCTTCTTTGTCACTGCTTGATGCATTAGCTGTATGCGCCTTCTTACTAACATCAGTGACGTTCTCTTCGCTCTGTCTCTTTCTTTCTTTCTGCGAAGGCGACTTATTAGGATGTGGTGGAGCCATGATGAATGCCCACACTTCTCCGTCTTCGTTCTGTAGAACCAACGAGGCTGCCGGGTACTACCCTCATCACCCTTGTCAGCAAGCTGGAAATCGAGGTGAAGTCCAATGACTTGGCGTCGAAATCACTTGCACTCCCGACTGATGGATACTTGGGACACCCACTCCCCCCAGTGTTGGCGAGACCAAAGGTCCGAAGAGCTCCCCAATGGCGCACTTCCCAGTCTCAACGAGCTAGACCATCCAAGAATCTGCTGTTAAGAACTAGGCGCTATCCAATGGTTCCGTCCCCTTTCCCCTGGGCCATCGTCAATGCAAGTACATCCTGTCACATCCGTGGTCATTGAGCGGAGGCGCAACTCACAGCAAAAGAGGAAATAAAATGAGATCATCTGTGGATGAAAATGAGGTGAATGTGAATGGAACTCCTCTCTGCTGGTCCTCCTTTCAAGCAGCGTAGGTGTTTAGCTGCGAGGGCTGATTGCAGCCAGCAGAAGCCAGCTGGACGATGGGGTCGCCAATTCCCTACGCCGTTGTTGGCTGATTGCAGCCAGTAGAAGCCGGCTGGACGATGGGGCCGCCAATTTCCTACGCCGTATACGAGCAGCGATGGTCTGCTGCTCGGGCTATGTGATGGTGTCATCACGTTGCGGTCCGTAGACCTGCGATGAGGTCGCCAATCCCCTACGCCAGTGGGAAGTAAAAATGCTCAACAGAGAAGCACTTTGGCCCTGCTGTTGGACTTCCCATAGGCAGCAACGTTGTTAGCAGCTGCCAGGGCTGATTGCAGCCAGTAGAACTGACTGGGCGATGGGAGCGCCACTTCCCGACGCCGGGTTGGAGCTTGGAGCATGACTGAGCAATGTTCAGTGTTTTTATAGTGAGTAGAGCCGCGGTGGCTCACAATTAGTAGAGTGCTCACCTCTGGCTCTAGGCGCCGTCGGATTGATTCCTGCTCATGCCATGTGGGCTTTGTGGTGGACAAACCAAACCCGTGTGCGTGCGTTTTCTCGGGGTTCTCCCATTTTCTCCTACTTTCTTCATTTCACCAATTCATCGCATCATTATCCATTCGGACTGAGCCAATGTTGCCTACAGGCCTTAAAATTTAAATTCAAATTAAAAAACAATGTGTTAGTAAACCTAAACATATATCTC
The DNA here is from genome assembly GCA_022664845.1 of Lepisma saccharinum. Classification (NCBI taxonomy): domain Eukaryota; kingdom Metazoa; phylum Arthropoda; class Insecta; order Zygentoma; family Lepismatidae; genus Lepisma; species Lepisma saccharinum. The sequence goes on along the minus strand of JAGDQP010003912.1, from coordinate 50,095 downwards.
TGCCCTTGAGTAGAAGCAGGTTATTTCCCGGGATATTGAGCTAAATATAACTGATTTTTGCGGACGGTAACTATGATCAAAAGTAAATATCTTTGAATAATACCGTAATTAGAAATTAACGTATTGTATATACGGGATGAGAGCGTATTGAGGTAAGAATTCATAGTTTTTCAGTTTATAGTAAAGATGTCTTCGAAGTTGTATTATCTCTACAAACTTAAATTCTTACTATAATTCAATATTTTTTCAGTTCCCTTGAAGTTTATTAGTATTTTAATACTAACTATACCAAATAACTTCAGTCCATATGCCTTTAGTTAATTCTTTATGTTTGTCAGGGTGAAGATGTAGGAAGTTTAGCAATGTGGCAGAGATATACATAAATAATCCCATCATTTGACTCGTAAGTCTGCAGGAAAACAAAGCTAAGTAGATTGGAATGAATGTGTGGCTTAACTCCAATCCTACTGATTACATTGATTATCTGGAGCGTAAAGCATTAAATCATTTGATGTGTGAAGAAAAAAACGAATTTTTTTTAAAAAAAAAACAACAACAATTAAACGACTTAAAAAAAACACGAACTTCTTTTTCTCCAAAACTACATGTACCCTTGGGATCGACGGTGCACCGGCAATAAGCAGTATTGATGGTGACTGGGAGAAGTGATGAAAATGGAGCAGACTTCTGGACTTCTTGCATCTATGGGCACCGGTTTTGGCTGGTGACGAGGAATGATTCGTACCGACCAAGATGTTTCACAGATTAGGTGGATGCTGAAAAACTAATCTAGGTTTGGTGAGGAATACTGATCTTGTGTCTGGGTGCCGGCCGGGTGGTCGAGCGGTCTGCGGCGGTAGGCTATCGACTCAACGGTACCGGGTTCGAGTCCCGGCAGGGGCACGGGTGTGAATTTTACCACTTAACAGCTAAAGGCAAATCGTGACGGGCCGCAGTCCAAAGTTACTAAACTGGCCCATATAAAAAATAAAGTTTACCAAAGTTTTTTTTGTGTCTGGGTCAGATTGGAGGATGTGGAAATTAGAGTGTTAGGATTTGTTTAACCTTGGTTAGTTTAGGACGGATCTGGGTGATTACAGCCGGTGAGTTGGAGGTCTGAGTGGGTTGAATGTGTGATAATGCACGGGGGAATCTGTTTGGTTACAAGATCGGAAGCCTCAGTTGAACAGAACCTCCTGGAGGCTTGGTTGTAGGTTTCAGCAGCAGAGGTGGTGGAATTCAGGCGTTGTCCTCTGAGGGCAAGGAAGAAAGAAATCGCTTTCTTGGTGTGGTAAGGATGGGAACTTGAGTAGTGTAAATACTGCATATGGTTGGTGGCTTTTATGTGAACGGAAGTAGAGAGGGTGTTGTTTTCTAAGGTTATGTCCACGTCAAGGAATGTGACTCTTTTGTCGGAAATGGACCAGGTGAACTGGATAATATGGCATTTGTTCAGTTGTTCTAGGAATGTCTTGAGATTGGTTTCACCATGAGTCCATAGCATCATTATATCATCCAAGAATCTTACCCAGAGTAGAGGGGTCAAAGGCTGAGTTTGCAGGAAATCATCTTCGAGCTTGCCCATAAACAGATTAGCATAAGAAGGTGCCATTCTCGTATCCATGCCTGTGCATCGGATTTGAAGGCAGTGCTTGTTAAATTTGAGAACTAGGTTGGCCAAGTTAAGAAAGAAAGCTGTGGTTGGGCTATGAAGTTTTGATTCCTAAGGAAGAATTCGATAGCTGCTAGGCCTTGAGCATGAGGAATGTTGGTATATAAGCAAGTAACATCTATGGTGCAAAGCAGTATGTCAGAAGGAAGAGGCGGTACTTTACGGATGATTTCTAAGAAGTGGTAGGTGTCGCGTACGTAGGCAGGCAGCGTTTGAACATCAATACTGCTAATGGCCGGTACACCCTCTTATGTCATATACATCATAACCCGCAAGTTCTGTGATGCCTTTTATATGGGTTAACAGGTGGGTGCTCTCCACATTCGTATTAACAACCATCGTCACTTTTGCACTATCAACAAACCGGATGCCCCAGTCTCCTTACACACCGAGTCCCACAATACCAATTTTGATCTATCTTTCCTGGTTGCCATAATCCACGCTTTACCCCCTACAACAAGCACCTCAACACGCCGTCTGTGGGAGAATGCCATTATTCATGGTTTGAGCGCGAAAATAAAACCTGGCCTGAAACTTCAATAACTAGTTCTTAGTTTCCTCTGTATTTTCAACACATTTCCATCCACGATCCCACCCTATACTTACACGGTATAAAGTTGTAAACGGTTCCAAGCTCCGGAAATCTACGATACAGCAGTCTGATGCGTCATCCGCTACGTGTCACCACTGTCTCTTCAATCTTGTACTTTGTGAACACGTGCACTGTCTATTTTTACATGGAATAGACAGTTTTGCTCCCTCTCTGTCGATCTTTCTCTACACATGAGTACGCGCAACTGTGTGCACGAAATAGCGTAGTGACTTTTATACATGTGATCTAGTACGGAACATGTAAACTGTAAATATTTTCCTTCATTTTTTCCATAAATTTATCGTAAACTGCCCTCCCGGCTTTCCTTTTTGCTAGTTTTATATACTGGGGATTACATGCTTATTCTTGGAAGGAAGGAAGTCAGGTTATAAAATAATTTTGAAAGGTTAAATCTGCTTCAGGTATCTCACATTTGGCGATGTACGTAGGATAACTGGTGACTGATAAACATGTGTATATTTTTACGTTCACATTTTGTTGTGAATATATGTAAAAAAATATATTTTGCTTATTATTAGTTATATTATCGTCATAATGAAACTGTGTGTATACTTATACATAATTTTATCAAAACGAAGAAAAAACTATTTATACAGATGCAATATACAGTTTTTCTCCCTCTCCGTCGATTACAAATATGTTCTTCAGTAATGACAAGAAGGGGGAACGGTCTGGGAATTTTAGTTTGTAACCAGACTCTGTGTGCTAGTAGTAGCAATATACAAAAATACTAAAGCGTACTATTTGGCCAGATGCAAGATAACATGGTTCAAAGCTATAGATACCTCTCTTATGCCTTAAAATGTTCTCGACTATTATGCCCGCCTGGTTGAAGCGGTCGCTGGTTCGAGACTTTTTTTTTAACGATAATGAGTGTTTCATGTGATGTAGTAAAGGGAATGCATGTAACACCATGACGATTTCTGCATGTGAGGCCTTGACGAATTCTCTCGACGCTCAAGGGGTTAACACGTCCTCTCTAAAATGGTATACACTTAGTAGTACGCGTACGCTTTTCAAGCGGTACAATTAGTAGTAAAAGCGATGGGAATAGAAGGGTAAATATGTATTTTATGTACAATGCACTCAAGTAACTGAATCGTGCATAATGCGGATCTACCGACACTGCTTCTGTTTGCCCAATCTCATTGATTATTAAGCGATCTTCAAACGGAAGTAACAAAATAGATTCTGCAACCACTGATATCCGTTTCCTGAAAATGGATGGCATGCAGTGTTTAGTAAGTGGTTTGACAGAATAAGCTGTATGCTACATTTTGAAAGTACTTTGTGAAGACTCGCATGTATCCTAATTTCTTCAGAACTTTCACTTATCAAAAGGAAATAGCACGACAGAGGAGTAACGAAACAAGGGTACCCTAATACCAAAGAATTTTACGAGTTAAGTTACCGTGACTAGTGCCCTGTATTTCAACCTCCAATAATATTAAATTATGTCTAATGAACGGTCGTCTCAAGTTTCCATAGTATTCGCGTTAACTTCCTCAACGCAAATCATCAGCTTCCCACACAAGCACAGAGTGGAATCCCCGAAACAGCTTGTATTGTCACAATCAAATTTTAATACATGCTCAAATATTCATTTAAAAAAAAAAAAGTTACCTGAATGTATATTAAGGGGTAAAAAGTTTTTACTAATGAAATGAGTTGGCATCTGCACACCAGCCAAAATAATCGATGCACTGAGGCATACCAAGGTGAACAAGGACATAGATCACTATAGCTGACGAACGAAACTAACCTGTTTTTATTTCAAAATAACATGTTACATCTAAACATCCCTCCAGCTACGGTCCATCAATTTCTTGTTTGTTGATGAACACATTACGTACAGGAAATACTACCTAAACGTCCAACTGAATACCTTCAATTTCGAAGGAAAATCGTAAGGTTACAATAAGTTTCACTGTTCCATGCCATTTAAATCAATCGACCACATACACAACTATCTACAACATAAAGTACCACCACCAGCATATTAGAAACAATAAATAAAAGTTCATTACCTGTCATGCTACTCACCTACAGGCCCAGAGCCTGCTATGGGAGTAGGTGATGAAGATATCATATTCATCCTACCCTGATCTTTCGCAATTGGATCTGAAAGAATAACATTACATTACAAGTAACACTTGAAGTACGAATAACTTACTTCGAAAAAAGGACAATCATATTTGTAAAAGAGCAAAGAAACTTCTGATTGAAGATTATAGTCATAAAAATCTTGGAAGTCCTTATTACATACATGCAAATGTTTACACATTTTAATACACATAAAAGGTACTTTTGTTCCCCTGTAAAGTATACTATTTCTTGATAATTACTTGCTGCTTACTTATTTATATGTTGTTTTCTTGAAATATTATACTGCTAACGTAAGTAAATGCTAAAGCATTTTGTTGTGTGACCTGGAGCGTCAGCGTACTGTTATTATGGAACACCCTGCATATAATTCTCATTCTGTTATATATTGTATTTCTTCAAAAGAAAAAGAAACTTACAATACAACAAACGTTAAAGACTTACACCTCAGAGAAAATTAGTGAAATGAATTGTTACCAGTTGCCTCATTTCCATATGGTATCAGATCAGAAGTATAAAATATGTCAGCAATGAGAAGGTATCAACTTCGCAGTGAAGAAAAATGTGTCATTACTATCTGAACTCCGCGCGAATAAGACGTACATTAGTGTCATAACTTAAGTAGTACCACTGAGTATATATAGGGATAGAGTAAGCATAGCTATATAAGCAGCCGAACTGATTTCTCACACTGCCATCTATCACTGCTAAAACAAACTTAGACTAATTCTAACTACTTTTTCTGCCCTCTAATGTCGCGAGAAAGAAACTACGAGATGAACAGAAATTCACTTTTCATCTGGTCACTTCCTCACTCTCTTTGCAGTTAACAAGTGACAGGAGATACATTATATATAACTCGGGAAGGGCCATCCATGGTTGGTTGAGTCTGGGATAGCTGGAACACCGTTATTCCTTGAAAGTTGAATGCAGTCAAAACAACATCCAACACTTTTCTCCTTCCTTGTCTGTTAAACATTTGTCCCTTTCTTTACGCTGGTTGTGCCCAATAAAAGTCTTGCTATATGAGAGCTGAAGATGGCATAAAGATTTATTGCATTAAAAATTCTTGCAAATAGAGTTCCGGTTCAAAATCAATTATATACCTACAGCTTTTAAAAAACCGTAGAGACCGAAAGGACTGAGAATTGGCGAATAAAAACTCTTTTCACTTTTACGTTTTCTTTTCTTTGTACTCAATATACCTTTTTCGCGGATTATATATGGACTTAATTTCTGGTTCTCTGATTTATTTTCCTTCAGAACATTGGGTTTATGGCCTTAAAGAAATAAGTTGTGCAAGAAAACTTATAGAAGGATGTTGGAAGATAAATGGAAAGGGCCTATTTTGTAGGTACCATCACAGCACTTGCCTAGTATGACTGAGGAAAAAAACCTGGAAAACCTGTCAGGATGGTCGGTAGCTAGAATCTATCCCAGTACCTCCTAAATCCTAAAGCAACGCTCTACCACTGAGCTCACGGCCGCTCGGTTCCTCTTTTTAATAACTACCTTCCACAAGCTTAAATTTAAAAGCCCCTCACACGCTAGAAAAGCGGTAACACTGCACGTGCACTTGCCACAATTCAGTTATTACACCATATATAATCGTCAATAATTCAGTATGCGAATTCTCAGAAAGTAAAATTTTTAGGCTTCTTTATTGACAAACTCAAGTGGGAAGAACATAAATAAACTTGCAAATAGAATCTCAAATAACCTACCTCATACGTTATCTAACTTCCATTTTAAGCCAATCGACAATTTTATCATTTTATTATGCTACATTTTATTCCCTTACAAAATATGGTATTGCATTCTGGGGATCATCAACAAAACTTTTTAGAATTTATAAGATTCAGAAGAGAATTGTTAGGATAATTACTAACAGCCCTCATCGTTCTTCTTGCAGAATTTTTTTCGCGAAATTAAATATTCTGACAGTCCCCTGTATATGTATTCAAGAAATCTTACAAATATCAAGGAAACTGCAATGTTCGAAGAAGAGTGATGTGCGATGCCATGCCTTGTCCCCACTACTGTTTAACTTTGCGTTGCAATATGCGATGTTAAAAATTAAATGGGACAAAAAGGGGCTATCATTGAATGGTTTGAATCAACTGTTTGTATATGCGGATGATGTACATTTAATAGGGGACGATATAGATGCACTACAAAGCAACACCGATGCCTTAGTAAAAACGTGCAATGTAATAGGTCTACAGGTAAACATAGATAAAACAAAATACATGATCAGCCGAAACACAGGGAATGAAGGTAATAAAAACGTACGAATTAGGGATGAGGTCATAGAGAAAGTAAACAAATTTAAATACTTAGGAGAATACGTAACAAGCAAAAATGAGCACACGGAAGAAATAAAAAGTCGCTTAGTATTGGGGAACGCATGTTTCTATTCAGTCCAAAAACTTCTAACATCGCGATTAATATCAAGGAAATTGAAATTAAAAATATACAGAACGGTTATTCTGCCGGTAATATTTTACGGTTGCGAAAGTTGGAGTACGACCTAGCAAATATTTGAAAATAAGGTTTTGAGAAAGATATACGGGCCGAAACGCGACGAGATGACTAGAGAGTGGAGTAGACTGCATAATGAAGAACTCCACGGAATGTACGATTCGCCAGATGTTGTAAAAATTAATGTGGGGCGACGACTAAGATGGGCAGGATCGGATGGGGAAAAAACGAAGATTATATTCTATTCTGGTTGGAAGGCCGGATGGAAAGAGGCCATTGGGAAGACAATATTAGAAGAGATCTTCGAGAAGCAGGTGTTCGTGATGAAAACTGGCTTGATATTGCCCAGAATAGAATCCAATGGCGAATTTTTGTTACTGCGGCGATGAACTTGCGAGTTCCATAAGCCATAGAGTTAGTTAGTTAGTAGCTTATATATTCTATATTGACAACTTCTATACCTGTTAACTCATTGTTAAAGAAAGGTTTTAATGAACGCTAATACATCTGAATCTGAGCAACAGTGCTGTGGGCCAAAACATTTAATTAATGAACTAAATAATGGAAGTCGAAGTTCATCTATGGCATATGGAACTCGCAAGTTTATAGTCACAGTAACAAACGTTTGCCATTGTATTCTACCTAGGGTAAGATCAAGCCCGTTTTTATCACGAACACCCACCTCATGGAGACTTTCTAATATTGCCCTTCCAATGACGTCTCGGTCTTCCCAACTGCCCCTTTTCACTCCGAATAAACAACCACCATGGAATATAATCTTTGTTTTTCCCAAATGCGCACTACATGACCCATCCATCTCAGCTGTCGTCATTTCATTATTTAAAACATGGCTCAATCGTAGTCTGAGGAAGTTTCAATTATGCAGTCTCCTCAATTCTCCGGTCATCTCGTCCCGTTTCGTCTCTATCTTCCTCACAACCTTATTTTCGAACACACTTAATTTATGTTCATCTGCCAGGACCGTACACCACATTTCGCAGCCATAAAATATTACCGTTCTGTATACACTAAATTCAAAAAGCGGAATATTTCATCTTCCGAGAGCGAAAAGAGAACCACTCTTTTGGAGTGGATTTTCAACGGAGAAAAGATGAGAAATTTCCCCTCGAAAAACAATAGGTTCTATGAAAGCTCTTTCTGATGGGAATGTAAAATTTTTGTAGATAAATTTTCATCTGTTCACATGAAATTTTCATATTTAGAACATGAAAACGACGCAATAAAATGTTGAAAATGTAAAAAGATGTAAAAATGGACATTTATTCATAAGTGGTAAGAAAGAAAAGTAATGTACTTATGAATGAAAAAGAGTTTAAAAGAAATCTCGGGGAAATTTGAACCCTATACCCTTACACCAGCTACCAACGCGACTTATTCCCTCAGCCAATCGGCCAACTGCGAGAGTACGCTTTCGATATATTTTTTTTTTCATCTCGTAGGGTACTTGCGAATAACGTTATTTATTTATTCAAAACCTAACACAACAGGCAATATGCCTAATTATAGTAATGTGTGTACATGATAGTAATTACAAGATACAAGAAACAATCATATTACTTCACCTGCAGTTCTTTTAAATTTTTTTTTAACTCATTCCAAATATATCTACATTAGGTTCAAAGATTCCTTGTACATATCTTACTCCTGACGTCTTCTGGTATGTTTTTGTCACTGAGGAAAGTTTTTAAGTTTTCAGTTCTCATTTTAAACTAAACGCAACGCGTTAAATTTCACAGTATGGCTTTGTGTTTCGAGAACCTTCGTAGTAACAAATGGCGGAGAACAAAATTTACCCCATGATACATTTTGAATCATTCTAACAAGATGAGAAATAAACCGCTCTTTCAAGTTTGAAGAAAAAATTACATCCAGAAGCATACGAATTCCATCTAGAAACAGCACATTTTCCATCCAAAGCGAGAGAGTTTCGTTGAAATCCACTCTTTTCGATAGAAAATTTCGCTCTAAACGAATGGTCTCTCTTTCCGCTCTAAGGACATTGAATAGTCATCTCTTTTCATTTACTGTGTATATTTTCACTTTCAACTTTCTTCATATTCATCGCGAGATTAGAAGCTTGTGGACTGAATAATGTGTTAGTAATTAGTGCTTTCTTTAGTATACTTAGAGCAAACAGTGATTTTTACTAGCATTGTGTATGTTCTATTCAAGATTTTCTTGTATTGTCATTCCTTACAAAAAAAAAAAAAGTTTTTTCTGGCTATGTTCAAATTTAAGTAAGGCACTAGATTTTTTTGTATATTTTATTGCTGAATATTGGTTTGGTATTGAAGATTATGTGTTGTGTTGTTTACTACTATCACATGATTCTTGACGAACCAATTTTTAGTTTGATATATTTTAATACTATTTGTACGCAAGATATTGATATCTTTCCCTTTAACAATGATGCTAGTCTTATTTGCAAACAAAATTATTTTCTCATCTGTTATTAAATTAAATTTTTATTTAAAGCCATTAGGCCACTTTTATTCAGGCTGGATGGATGATCTGGTAGAATGTAGAAAGTGGGAGGAAACTGGAGAATACTGAGAAAACCCACGCACACGGTGTTTGTGCACGGTAGGAGGAAAAGTTTTATAAATGCAGTTGCACCGTGAAGTACCCTAATAACCACGGGTATCGAGAACTAACTTCCCGTCGGGGTAGACAGACAGAAATCCGGATTAAAATTCATGTTGGCTTAGATAGCTGAAATTCAGTATGAAGATTCGTGTGTTTGTTGGATTTACAACAGAAAAATATATATATATATATATATATATATATATATATATATATATACACGCACTTACTTCTCAGTCCCTCATTAGTCCCGTGCATGGAAAATGCACTTCCCATTGGTCTAGAAAACTCAAATTTGCATGGTTCGTTTGGAATTTCGGGAGAAATCAATATTTGAAAATACTCCGCATGAACAACGAAAATATGCACTTAAGTAGCATAGCCGAACCCCGAAAATCGGAATGTATTTCACGTTAGCCTAAAAGGCTGAAAATTGGCAAGAACATTCCACAACAGCTTAGAAATAATTACGAACAGAAATTAATGATTTACAATAACCTCTTCCTCAGTACCTCAAAAACAATCACCAATTCTCTAAAACCTGAAGTGAAATTACTACGGGTACGCTGCGGAAGCGCTATTTTGGTGGTGTGATGATAGCAGTAAGTCAATAATGGGTAAGAAAATGCCTGGCGGAGACAGACTAGTCCATTTATAATATCGTATGTTTGTGAATACGTTATCGACTGCAGTTTTTTGTATTGTGCTGTTATTTTAGTAGGAGACTGTAGTCCAAGTTATGAGTGTTTAAAAAGTGATTTTGTAAGTTCTTTGTGTGTGCCATAAATATTTTCCGTAATCAACACCTTTTTTCTATGTATCTGATTGTATTAAGAAAATCCTTAGTCTTTTGAAGAAAAAATGTCGAACTAATCTTGCTGGGGCTTTCCATCTAACGCTTACCACAAACTTGTGAACAGCGTAAACGAAAAACACCGAACGTGGATTATGACGCAACAGACCTTGATTCTGAAGATTCCCCTACCGCAGGAGAAAAATGACCAGTGTGTGTTCTCTGCCTACAGCTACACCATTACCCCATGCTGTTTCTCTTAAGTCATTTACAAAGAAAACGCCGTTGGACCACAAACATGGATGAAACAGTTCTCTTCCCTTCTTTTTTCCCTTCTAGTGGAGTTTGGTCATTTTCACCCTGAAAAACTTCCGCAATAGTAATATTGTCACGAAAAGAAAAAACTACACCAACGCCTACCTAGCGTGGCGAAAGATAACTACTTGGACCGTTTCCGTACGGCAGGTCTCATAAGGTGCTTCATCTACTTCTACATGGTCTAGGGTAGTACTAACTTTGCTTCTACAAGAATATTTCAACTCTGCTACTACAAGCATATTGAAATTATCGTATATGAATCACGTATAGGGAAGTCAACACATGTAATAGTTTTTATTGGTTTAATCATACTATGTATCATTTTGATACTTTTCACTCAATTTATACTTACCCCAGATGACCAATGCATACAAAGAATGACATCTTGATGATAAAGTTTGAAACAAGTAAATACTTTCTGAACATAGTAAGAAAAACAAAATGTGTTTCAAACAGAAAGCCACATTAATACTTATCTATTGTTTTCCTGTTGTTTACATTGTTTGCATCTGTTGGTTTGTTTAGAAGACATGTTGGCTTTAGGATGTGCGGTTGTATATTGAGAAATGGGATTTACAATATCTTCAAAGTATGCAATATATGGATGGAACCACAGGGTATTTCATTAAATACTTGTTATTGATAGTTTTCTTTGATTTGATGAGCTTTCAGTACATTAGATGGTAATGAAGTTTAATGCTCGGCTGCACTTTCGATGTTTCCCCGATATAAAAAACAAATTAGACAATTTGGCGATCGAGGCTGTGTTTGATACGGACTCATTGGAAAGAATTTTTGATTCAAGGGCAGATTATATATAAAGTGTAGTTATGGCTGAATCAAAGCTGACTTTCTATAGTTTCGATGAATCGAGGGAAACAGTTGAAAATTACCTCGAAAGGTTCAACGTATATAGTGATATGAATGAGTTAAATCCAGAGAAAAAACAGCAAATTCTTCTTACTTCGCTTTCGCCAGAATTGTACACTAAAATGAAAGAATTAGTGAAACCACAGGAATTAACAAAACTTCCTTTCTGTCAGCTAGCAGAATGGCTAGTAAAGTTGTATTCTAAGCCTACCAATGTAACAACAGAACGATACACTTTTCACCGTATGTTACAGCACACTGGTCAGCCTATGCAATCTTATATAGAGCAGTTGAAAAAACCGGCGTCTCGATGTAGTTTTGGAAGTTTTGAGAGTGAAGCCTGCAAAGATCAGCTGGTGATAGGAGTGTTATTAAGAAAACGTTTACTACATGAAGACGATTTATCGTTTGACAAAGCAACACGGATAGCGCTACAGTTTGAAACTGTAGAGAATCAAAGAATAATGCTATCTACTGCGTTACGTACTACATGCATAAATACGGTGAAAGATAGTGAACAAGAAGCAAGTTCACATATCAGAAAATCTAATTATTCGGGAGAAGATAGCCAATCCAGAGTAATTCAATGTAAATTTTGTGGGTACAGGCATCAGTTAAATGTCCTGCATTTGGTAAAGTTTGTGCCTTCTGTAAAAAGCACAATCATTTTCAGAGGCAGTGCTTTCTTAAGAAACGTGGTTTTCAACCAAATACAGTCAATGCAGTTGATAATCAGTAGATTTGACAGAACAAGATCAGGTGAAAGTTCGCATTTCCATCAATGATATTTGGGTCGGGAACGTTTTGGATTTTGGCACCAATAAAGATAATGACAAATTAACTATACGGTTAAAATTGCAAGATAAATGGATGGATGTATTACTGGATTCTGGTGCCGCATACAATATTATGGATCAAAATACGGCTATTGCGTTAGGTTTAAAAGGTTTCCCATTAAACAGTAATGCTTTTTTACGTTCCTTGACGGGAGGTCGCTTACCAATATCATCTAAAGTAACTGTTCCCTGTACCTACAATGATGTAGTACAGAATATAACTTTTTTTCATATTAAAATATACGCTTCCTTCAGTAATTCTGGGACGGAATGGAATATCATTACTATTTCGATTGGAAAGAAGCGATTCTAGGTTCATCTCAAAATATAAAAGCAAAACGAACAACACAAATAGATACCAGCCAAGATATTATACAAAATATGGATTTATCGCAATTACCATCAATACTTGAGGATACTAAGCAACATTTAAGCGAGTTGCAACAGAAATTTCTCGCTATGAAGGATGATGTACGAAAATTACAATCAGATAAGCGTAAAAAAAAATCAATTGGGGAATAACTTTCAAAATCTGGGGGAGACAAATTTAGAAGAGCCCAAGTTAATTTCTAAAGAGGGAATAACACTTCTTAAACAGGAATCTCATCCATCATGTGAGAATTTAACTAATGTTACAGAAACATCAAATAAGAATGTTGAGGTTAACGTAAATGATAACTTGTCGATTCAGTTAAAAGAAGAAGAGGAAGAAAAGATAGAAATAAATGGTAAGGAAAAGAATGGTAGTGATTTTTCAACGGATTTGAAGCTCATTGAACCGGAATCGTTTAAGGAAGAAGTTACGGATATCGAACAAGATAAGCCTAAGTTGATACTAAATTGGAATGGAACTAATTTTGATTTCTCACAAGTCGAGAGGTTATTGGTGAAAGAGCATGGGACTTAATTTTCATTGACGCTACAATCATTGTATTGTAGGAGAGTTTTGTAAACCATGTGCAGCAGATTGTTGCAGATATATTGAAGAAGTTCTTTATGATGTAATGTATTAGTGGTTTTGTTTTATAGGTTATGACTGTTATTTTGAATTTGCAAAATGTGTTTTATCGGTTGTTACATGATTCTGTTGTGATGAATCAACTGAAATGAATCTAAGTCCAAGTGATGTATTCGGTTGAGAATGGAACAGTTGTAGTTTAGAGAATATCATTTTCTATTTTTTGGGGATTGACCAGGTAAGTCCATTGAATGTTTCACTTACGAAAAGGAGGTGAAGTTGATAAAGTTTGAAACATGTAAATACTTTTTGAACATAATGAGAAAAACAAAATGTGTTTCAAACAGAAAGCCACATTAATACTTATCTATTGTTTTCCCGTTGTTTACATTGTTTGCATCTGTTGGCTTGTTTAGAAGACATGTTGGCTTTAGGATGTACGGTTGTATATTGAGAAATGGGATTTACAATATCTTCAAAGTACGCAATATATGGATGGAACCACAGGATATTTCATTAAATACTTGTTATTGATAGTTTTCTTTGATTTGATGAGCTTTCAGTACATCAGATGGTAATGAAGTTTAATGCTCGGTTGCACTTTCGATGTTTCCCCGATATAAAAAACAAATTAGACACTTGAGAACTTTCAAACTACAAGAACCATACAAATGCTGGATCAAGTCCTGATACACTCACTCGTTATTTGTCGGCCACTCGTCACGCAATCAATCGGTTATAGTTAGATTTTCATTATTTTACTTACAAGGAAACCGTTAATAGTATCATACCGAAACCTACCCTGAAAATTATGCACGTATGGGTTATACCAACTTAACACTCCACACAAAACTTCAAGTGCCAATTCAAAGTTCAAAAACGAAGAAAAAAAAAATGCTGCCACAATATGAATCTGGTATGCTACATTGGCAGAGAGCTAAGCGACCCGTAACGGTTATAACAGTAGTCACTATGTGCGAATAACTGCTAACATTAATGGTTTAAATACTAGTTTAAAAGCACCATTTTAGATTACCTTATTTACCATTAGACTGTTATGTATATGGTATTACACGACAGGTAAGTGTACAGGTGCGTAAAACATGTACGAGTAAGAGTGATGGAAACTGTTAGGACTTGTTACAGTAGTTTATAACTGTCGGAAACCTATCTTACGTAATTATCGGAGCTTGAACCAGCTAGTGGCGACGGCATATTACATCCAAATACATTTAAATCGGAGATTTATGAAGGCGTAGATGCGAGCAATGCGACCCTCAATGCGTCTTTCATGCTATACAAACTTGTGGCTTTATTTTATAGTTTTAAGAATTCTAAGGATTAAGAAAGAATATTACACACTCACTCACACACACATAAAAAGAGAGATTTTCATACTCTGGCAGCAAAATTTTCTAGAACAGTACGAGATGAAAGAAGAAAATAATAATAATAATAATAATAATAATAAAGGAGCCGTAAAACAAGGTTTCCACTAATTTTCACAAACCGAAGCTGTAAATCTAAGTCAATCTCCTGTCACAAGCTTCGCAGTAGAAGTTGAAGTATCCCGTTTTAGTAGCTGTTATTCTGTTCTGGTAGCCGTGGTTGCTGGAGAGAGTAGACATGAAGCAAAAGACTGAGTAGACATGAAGCGAGTTCGAATTCTGTTTGGAGAGCTGTGGTATTTTTATGTCTCGTGCAGCAAAATCTTAAATACCGTACATATTTTAGAAGTAAATTTCAATAATATAAACAAAACCATCGGTAGACATTAATAAAAATTAAAAAAAAACAAACTAGTATCGATTTATACAAAATTAAACCACAAATAATTATTCACACGAGGTGAGTTTCTCGAATTGGTATGGCGTTTACAATTATAATTGAAACACATCGAATAATCTTGGCCAAAAACAAATAAATCACTAGTGAGATTTGTTAGAGGAGATATATTTTCGTCCTCTAAGAACAAGGACCGAGTGTGTGTGACAATGATGTGGGAAGGCTAATTGCTGTGGCCTTAATCTAGAAACAATCTCGGCCTCCCGAATGACGGCGTAACATTCTACCTACTGATGAATCTGTAAAAGTAAGGAAGTATTGAAGTCAAGTTTTGTGCTTCTGAAATGTAAACAAAGAATGAATCATCGCAATCAATAGCTTCAATTATATTTGTTAACCAGGAATGAAAATCAATATAGTATACATGTCACAAATTTCATGACATTCATTTCATTTATATACATATACACATTCACAAATATTTCCTAAAGTCCCAGACGTAATGAAAGAAGAAGTGGATAAAGTACGTCGAGGGATGAAGAACAAAAAATCATCAGAAGATGGTCTCACTGCAGAGATGTTTAAATGGGGAGGTGAAAAGATGAAAAAAATATTTTCAATGTGGCTGAGGAAGAGAAATTCCGTCAAGTTCGAATAATGCTGCTGTACAAGAAACGAGACAAAGAATGCGTCGAAAACTACAGACTAATTAGTTTACTGTCAGTCCTATACAAAATGTTCACCACTTATTTTAAATCGTATTGAACGAGACTTGTATTTTAACCAGGGAAGGGAACAAACCGGATTTCGTCGTAGATTTAGCACAAACAAGCACTGAATGAAGTTATGGAAAGAACTAATGAATATCAACTTCCACTATGTCTGGTATTCATAAATTTTGAAAAAGTTTTCTATTCGGTCTCCTTGGTAGCAGTACTTAAATCAATTGAACATCAAGGCATCGAAAGTGCATACAATGCATGGAAAACTTCAATAGCACAGTAGCGGTGCTACCGGAACAATATTGGCCCTTTTCTACAAAAAGGTTTATATAAAGCAAAGTAAATTAAGATTTCGTTCTTCCCTGTTGTCTCTTTGTGGTGTTGTATCACAATAAAACATCCGCTTTCATTTTCCTACCGTCGCCGCTATTGAACTTTACCTGAAGCGCGGTGCGCCTATGACACGGGGTGTACACGAGAACAGTGAACATTCTCACTGCGCGATGATGTACGTCGGAAGACTGCACAACCGAACAAAAATTGAGTATGAAAACTAAGAAGTTCCAGCTAATACTTATAGAGGATCCGATCCTAGCGCCTTTAGCCTTGGTGACAGGAAACAGTACATATTCAATCTCAAATCATAAGTTATAATGTACTTCAGCAATCACTACATTTCAGAATTGACTTCTAGTATGAAGTGTATTTGAAGCAATATAGTTTTGAAAGCAAAAAGTATTTCTTATTACCGATAAAATCATGTTAATCTTCAAACACATGAAGCGGAAAGAAAACCTACGGCATAATAAAGCGCCGAAGTAACACAAAAGCAAAATTCCCTTTAAAGACAACCGTGACAATGGAAAAGATATATTCGGACCGACTACCGGGACGACTTGAAACTTTTTCCATGCATGTGCATACATCAAGTTACTGCGAAACATTTATTCGACTGCCACATCTGTCATTAGACTACATCAAGAAAGTGAAAAATTTAAAGTTGGAAAGGGTAAGATTCAATTTCTCCACAACTGTTTTCTGCGGTCCTGGAGTGTGTGTTCCAAAATTTAAACTGGGATAAAGTTGGAATAAAAATTAATGGCGAATATCATCTTCACCTACGATTCGTTGATGATATAGTCCTGTTTGCTTCAAGTGCAGAAGAACTACAAACCAGAATGGAAGAACTGATTATGATAGTTCGAAAATAGGCCTTAAAATAAATTTAAGTAAAACAAAATCAACATGCTGCAAAGAAGGAAATAAATATTAGCGGAGACAATAGGCATAGTTGATAAATACGTTTACCTAGGGTAGCTCAAAACAGTAAATGCCAAATTGACGGATGAAATAAATAGAAGATGTAAAATGGCGTGAGTTCGTTTGGAAAACTACACTTTATTTTCAAAAGCAAACTGCCAATGTGTCTGAAGCGTAAAGTTTATAATCAATGTGTCTTACCTGTAATGCTGTATGTCTGTGGAACATTGAATGCGCAGACAACTCAAAGAGTCATACAAAGAGCAATGGAGGGATGGATGCTAAGAATTACTAGGACGGACAGAAACACGAATGGATTCGCGCACAAAGGTAGAAGATATAAAATTGCGAAGAGGTTGAAGTGGAAGTGGGCCGATTACATAGCTTAGCTAGATGAGGAGATGGAAGATGGACGGCGAATGTACTACACTGGATTCCTAGAGAAAAGAAACGACCGAGACGACGTCCAAATGCAAGATGGGTAAATGAAATCAAGCGGGTTTTTTTTTGGGGGGGGGGGGAGTTACATGGATGAGGATAGCAGCAGACAGAGATATGTGGAAAGTAATGGTGGAGGCAATGGCTGAATATTATGATTATATTTTATATCTGGTGGACAAACTGGACATTCCCCTATCCGCACCTCCGGAGACGCCTGATGGGAGACCAGTATACATAATTCATCGCTTCTGCTCCATTGTTAGCGGCTTCGGTACAAATTTCCCGGACACTCTCCTCACACCCAAATCCTCGTGCAAAATTGAATGTACCGATAAGCTGCTTACCCTTGTTTCGTTCGCAATTTCTCGCTCTGTGATACGACGGTCCTGCAAGACCAGAGTCCGCACTTGCCCAATGACATTGTTATTTCGGCTTGTTGAGGGCCTACCTGAACGTGGTTCACTGTCCACTGATGTGCGGCCATCTTTGAAGCGGTTGTACCACTCCTTTATGCGTGAGGTGCTCATGGAATCGTCCCCGAAAGCGTGTTGAATTTTGCAAATGGTTTCCGCTTGGGTATCGCCAAGCTTTTGGCAAAATTTGATGCAATATCGCTGCTCAAGTTTTTCTGTCATTTTACAAACACTGAAATCCGATGAACGCTCACTACACGTCTTCACTCGTTGGCCGACTGCCAGCAACTGATGCTTTCTACGGGCGGGAAAAAAATTCACGACTGCGCATGAGTGTCCGCTCTACATCTACACTGAAGGAAGTCTCCCGCGCTTCAATAGTTTACACGGGAAAAAATAAGGTTTGATACTTTTTGAACACTTCTCGTATGTTTGACTGTTCGCTAAATGTATAGTAATTGATTGTACTTTTAGGTGCTGATTAGAACGTATGGCGAACTTTGGACCAAAGGTAGTAAATAGTGACCTGTTCCGGGCAATAAAGGCATATGGGGAAATGTCCTGTGCTGTACACAAAGAATCCAGAGACCTTCTATTAAGGCACATTGCCGTAACTCCTTTAAAAGTGAACTGAAATGAAAAACAAGCAAAAATCTTAGATAGTAGGATACGGGGATTCTGTACAACTTGGTGAATGGCTGCAGAAAGAGTTCAATGTGAAATCTGACGATATTACATCCCCTATAGACTATAGCCTGTAGTTGTTACCACTTGAGGTAGAAGGAAAACAACATTTACGGATGTGTCGATTCGCACGAAACTAAGGAAAACTGAGAAACTGCGAGTGTGAAATTCACCTGAGGAACTTATTTTTGCAACAAAATCTGTATTACATGTTGCAGGAAAACGCGCAGCAGCAGATTTGCTCGCACAAACCACAGAAAAATCTCCAAAACGGGCAATTAAATTTAGATGAGTTTGGAGGAACAGTAATTAAGGTTGACAAATCCTTACAATGACAATGAAACTCTGGCGCTATATATACAAGCAGATATGACTAAACATGCATGCACTGAAATCAGAAAAAGTGCTAACAAAAAGGAAACACACATTTACCCACCATATGACAATTTAAGAACGTCAAAAAATCTACTAAAAATATCATCAAAATGTGCAAGGGAAACAGCTTCTCCGATGATGATGATAAAGAAAACGATGATGCTGATGCGATATTCCTTTAATTTCTATTACTTCTGAACTCTCAATTTGATAGCAACATGTTTTATTTCTCATTTCGGAGTTTGCCATATTCCACATTATTTATTATTTTGCCTTAAAACAAACGTTGTCTTATTTTTTAATGTCCATTATTCATTTGTTATACTTTTCCATTTATATACTTCGTTTTTTAACCAAAATTTTCATTTATAACATTTTGTCCGACTAAATTACATTTTCAGCCCACTGTGCACCGTTTGAGCTAGAGATACGAAATTTGGCACAAAGGTGTATTATCACAAGTGGTTTGGGAAAAATTACAACATTTTGAAAATGTCGCCATTTTGGATTCAAAATGGCCACCCAAAAACCCATATTCTATACTGTTTGACCCAGAGAAATGAAATTTTATATGGTGTACCACCACGAGTAGGTCACGACAATATCAGAAAACGTTAAGTGGACATCTTTAACAGGGGCGCAGCCCCCGCAGATCGACACAAAGAGGGAAGAGTACCCAGGAGGGTCTGGTTACGGTAAAACGGGCGCAAGCCCCCCCCCCCCCCCACTTAAAAAACAGGTTGGGAGCGTAGCATATTTAAATCTACTAATTTAAATCATTCAAAATGTAAAGAAGTGCCTGCGCGCACTGATATCGATTGGAACTACATTTTTCGGTGTATGAATAAATGTGATTAAGAATCTGTATATAAAAGCGAACCCGGGGAGATGAGCTAACTTCCTGGTTTGTCCCTCCGGGGCCAGACCAGAGGAGTAAAATGTCACATCTATCTGACATTTGTTTTATCATCAATTTTCTTTTCCTCGAATTCTCCTACAAATCTTATCTCTTTTTTTGAATATTACTTATTCTCATTACTCTTTGTTTTTCATTCTTATTACCTATCCCTTGGCTTCTACCTCGGCTAAGAAATGTGACGGGTAGCAGTTCTCAACCTATTCCCTGGCTTCTACAGTTGTACTGTGTCTAAGAAATGAGACGGGTAGTGGTCTTCAACCTACTCCTGGCTTCTACTGTGACTAAGAAGTGAGAGATCCTCATTACCGCTATTTTCTTCATATTTTCTATTCTCTTGTGCTAATTTAATTGTTTACTTTTCAGCATCGAAATTCGGTTCATCCCGCGCCCATAGCCGACGCGTGGCCACCCTGCTGATACACTGGAAAGTAGTGATTAGTCAGATGAGCCTGCTGATGTATTATAAACATTTAGGTATATGCCTTTTCTTCTAAATTTTCAATGACAGAGAATGAAAGTCTGTCCTAGGGTGCCGCCTGTCCACAGTACTTTCCTGTAGTTTGATTGTAATATTCTGTTATGTCTATATCTTGCTTGTAAACTTGGAATACATTATTGTAACCACTGCACACAATGAACTGATTGGTTTCCTTACAATTTCCTGTTACATGTTCCACATTCCCAATTTCTGCCAAGAATTCTGTGCTTTGGCCCCACTGTGCGTCGGTTCAATCCCTGCTCATGCCATGTGGACTTTGTGGTGGACAAACACCGTGTGCGTGGGTTTTCTCTGGATTCTCCCGTTTCCTCCCACTCTCTTCAATCCATCATCATCAGTCCGGTCTGAGCCACTGCGGTAGCTTACCACAACAGGCGGACATACGGGTTAACAACGGACAAGTATAATGATTTTAATTGCTGTAATAATGTACTGGTTAATGTGTTAGTATCAATGGCCACAAATGTGACTTAGAGATGTCGCTCGCTTATCAACACTGTCAGCATGTGACTGATAGCAATTATGTATAAAATAATTAAACACACATTTGATTTAATGGGAGCGAATATTCTTTTTGTTGACTAAAAATGAGAAGAAGCTTTCTTATACATGTAGTTACTTTCAAGCAGAGTAAAACATGTACTTGCAGTAAGCTGTATATTTTAATAGCCCGAACGGGCCTGTGACTGTCAATTAGAACGTTAAATATACCGGTTTTACCTAAAATAGGCAGTTCTTTTATTAATCAGTTTTCCATTTTAGGTTTGTTGCAATTCCTGAGGTGGTGAATTCTCTTACGGGCTATTCCCACACAGTAGTAATTGCAACATTGGCTCGAAACCTTCCCTATGGCTATTTTTGAGTTGTCAGTGTTTCCTACGATAATATACTATCTCTTTCGTGGGGATTCCTATATCGTGGTAGTATGTCTGTTGAAGCCAAAAAAGGTATCGGTTCGTTTCCACTTCGCAGTATAGAGGGAATCCACGTAGAAGCCTGGGACATCACAGTATAGCCTCACCCGTCGTAACTACAATTGCCTTCGTGATACGTGATAAATGTTGAATTCGTATGTGCGAATCCGTATTCGGACTTATCTTAAAGAACCAGGAAATAATCGTCATGCTGGGGTTGACCTTACTCCAGCGATATCCAAGATCGGTATTCAGAGCAGACACACATGGTGGCGGGAAGAGTGTGGTTAAGACAATCGTACCTTCGTTATCAATGATAGAATAACAGGCCGTACTTCCAAAAAAAAAAAAAACACTATAGAGAGAGAACTGTTGTTTTTAACGTGAAGTGTACCTCCGGAGAAGTATTTCTGATATCACCATGCCGAGTGAAAATAAGAAGAAAACACGTACCTAAGTGGAGAGAAGTCCCTGATC
This sequence comes from Lepisma saccharinum, assembly GCA_022664845.1. Classification (NCBI taxonomy): domain Eukaryota; kingdom Metazoa; phylum Arthropoda; class Insecta; order Zygentoma; family Lepismatidae; genus Lepisma; species Lepisma saccharinum. Next base: position 28,355 of record JAGDQP010003912.1, on the reverse strand, counting down.
AGAGGAGGGGGAACATCTTCAAGTGTTGCAGTGAGCGTGAAAACGAGTATCTCGTGATTCAATGCAGTAACTGTGACGAATGGAGTCATATGAACTGTGTGAACGTCCCGTAAAACACTTGGCTGGAACAGAGTAAGCTCAACGAGGAAACGGCGGATAGCGAACAATTATGAGTGTACGGGAATTGTTTGAGTAAGCATAGAGTAAATGAGACGAGCGAACCTATTCCACCATGACAATGTCAGTAACAGATATGATAAAGCAACTTTGCGACCAGATATCTAACTTAAATAAAAACACGGGCGAGCAGATATCCAACCTTTCAAATCTCAGTAAACAAACAAATGAGCGTATCTCCAGCTTAAGGAAAGAAACGAGCGAGCTAATCTCCGATTTGAGCACACGAATGGATGAAAGACGAAATCGAACTAATTAAAGAATATCTGCCTATCAGAAACAATGCGAGAAATCATTCCACTTAACACAACAATTGGAATTATTTAACAAGGAGGCTGCAATTGCGGAACAGCCTGAAAAAATGAAAGTAGACGTAAGAAACCAACTCGAAGACATGAGGATCATGTATCAGGCAGAAGGTGGAAGAATCAATGCGATATCTTAACATCCAACGAGAAAAAGACAAAAAGCAGATGCTAGACGAAAAGCATCGGGATCACGAAGAACTGAAAGAAGAAATTTCATTTGCTCACGCAGTAGTCATTCAGGTGGCAGCAGTTGGAATTCTAGAAAGGGTGGAGGGAAATGCTTGATGAAACTGACAGGGAAAGGATGGCCTCGGGTAGAATAGAAGACGTATCAAGTCATTTGGATATTGTGGCGAGACGAGCTGAACGACATGAAGACTTTTATCAGTCCCTTCATCGATGGGACCTCTAAGACTAAGATCTTTTTAGATATTTTCTATATCAAAGCTTTGGTTTTATATACTTAAGACCAAAGAAAATAATAGCTGAGCAAAGCTAATACGTTTTATTTAACAACACGTTGTTAGTTTTATTATTTTATTTGATCTCTAGATAAAATAGGCTCGCGTATGGCTAAGTTTAAAAACCGTCTCAGTAAGATAGAAGCCAATGTGAATATATATCCGAGGGAGGATGATAATGAAAGAAGTGATAGTGCGCAGGGCAAAAAATATCAATCGGAATAAAGGCGAGTTTGTATACGAACGGATCGAATGAGTGACAAGATGAGAAAAAGCAAAAGTTCGTGCGTCAACAAAAAGAGCAATCTAAGTCAGGAGTAGACAAACGGACAGAGAATATGATGGAAAGGCCCCTGGTGCTAATCAAAAGGAAACCTTAAGGGAAATGGAACGTGGATAATCCGAAGATGTTGGTCATTCTAGTGCTACGTCAACCAGCTCCAGTTCACCTTTTTGTAGAAGTAGAGAGGAACGAAATGAAAGAGGTTTAGGAACCACCAGAACCAAGCTAAAGCAGGAAATGGAACCCGAAAGTACCATTCAACGAAAGTGTCCCTGTGAGACAGACGTGGTTAGAATAAGACTGACAGATCTGAAGTCATTCACCAGATTTCCACCCGATAAAGGCAAGATGACAGCGGAAACATTCTTAAATCAGTTTGAGCGAGAAGCAGCCCTTATAGGTGTACCAGGAAATCAACTCCTAAGCATTGTCATTGGTATTATGTGAAGCACCGTTGTCTTAGTACCAATCGAATGTTCAGTTACCGGACTTACGATGATTTTAAAGAAGCATTTCTTCGATGTTACCAGTCCAACATGACAAACACACAATTGATTAGGTTGGAAACTATTCCGTTTAACCCCAAAGTAGATACAAGTGTGGAGAAGTTCGTTACCGAACACTACGAGAAAATAAAATAATTAGACCCGATGTGTTCAGAGGTATATATCAGCAAGAGCTCTAAACCTCAACGATATGCTGGAAACGATTCGCAAGTTGGAACACATTTACGACACTAATGAATCCCGCCTAGGTGTACGTAACAATACCACGTAGAAACAAAATCCTGTCGACAATTATCATCTGGGAGCAAACAAAATATAAGACGCTGAAGTCAGCTCAGAAGAAAGATAACACGGTTCAGCTGGTCCATGAGGCACAGAATGTCGTTCCAAATGAGCTCAGATGAAACAAAGGAAATTAAAGAAATGAAAAAAGACCATTCCAGGAGAAAAAAAAAAGAATACCGAGGGTGAGGACGAGGCCGTGACACCCACGAAGACGACCAAAGACACTATAATAACGGGAGATCTCCTTCTAGGGCCGAAAAGGAATCCGGACATTAAACGGAGCGAGGAAAAGGGAAACCACCTTATCATCCTAACGAAGCAATAACAAGAACTAGGAGATCCACAGTTGCTAAGGGTCGAAGCAATTGGAGAAGATATTGATGTCACATAGGTTGACTAAGTTCGCTGTTGAGCTTGACTTCCATATGGGACATATTCGGATGAAGATAGGCGGAGGACGAATCTGTGCCCATGCTGAAAGAAGCTAATCAGGAAGTAGCTGCTGAAGCAGTCGAAGTCTGGAGTGCGTCACCCCTCCTTGTGGATGAAGGGACACGAGCGCGAGTGCAGCAGCGGAAGATGGAAGGAGCCAGAATAATTTACAATAAAAAAAAAGTTTATAATTTTTTACATTCAAATTTGGATTGTTGCAAACCAGAAATATTTATGTTAAATGTTTATAACAGTAGTTATAAAATATTTGTATTTCCAGTAGTAAAAATATTTGGTAAACTTGTATGAGCCATTTGAGTAACTTGGACTTCGGCCCGTCCCGATTATATGAGTGGAATGCTTATTAAAATGCACGAACGCACATGCCGCAGGTGGGTTTAAAAACCGTGACCTTGGAGACGCTGGCCTAATGCCTCGAAAGTAGTTGTTGCAATAGTAACAGTAGTTGATGGAATAGTATTAGTAGTAGTGAAATTGTTAATGTTACCAACACGAATTATCTTTACATATACTGTATATGTAAGATAGTAAACAAGAAGAAAAACGGAATACCAAGGCAGGTGCACAGGAACTTCATGAACACAAAAGAAAAGCGGTAACGTTTCGCAAAAGCGTTTTCAATGCTAGGAGAGAAAATGGACAGAGGGGACAGGTTCGGGACTTGTGTTAAGGATACGCCATTTTGCCAAACTGATGCTTATTAACAGTGTGGCCAGGTTACGGAGGCGGGAAAATGACTAGATGGATCGGAGAAAACACCAAATGGAGAAAGAAGTGCGAAGGTTACTAAGAGCAAGTAAGGTGTTTCCTTAAGGAATAAGACAGTAAAGAATCGGAGGGGGGTGGGGAATAATAATAATAATAAAGATGACGGGGAAAGAGAGAAAAGAAACAATATAAAAAAATAGGATGAAAATGCAACTAGAGACGGATGGAAGAGAATGAAAAAAAGAAATTGCGCTGCAGGGAGTTACATACAGTTGAGGCCGGGTATATGGCTCGCGGAAAGGATCGACTTTTCCTAGGGTTTGGAAAGCTGAAATTCGACAAAGATTAGTGGACAGCTTGGAATTACAGACTTTTTTAAATACAATTACTGCGTTAAATATCCCAATATGCCGGGTATTGAAATGCACTGTCCATTGGGCTAGTCGAAATGAAGACTAGTGGGCAGGTTGGAATTTTAACATGCAGTTACCCCGTTAATTACCCCAATACCCCCGGGTATCGAAAATGAACTTCACGTTGAGCTGGAATGCTTAAATTCAGCATGAATATTCCTGAGAAGGGTAAAATGACTGAAAAAGTATTAAAAATGTAACACCACCGTTAAGAACTTAATTCCTCCGGATAGAGAGAATGTACCGTATTTGCCTGTGTATAAGACGCACTTTTTTCCCTCGTAACGTCCTTAAAAAGAGGGTGCTTCCTATACTCCGGTAAATACAAACAACTATGGGCAATGTTGTGTAGGCACCTTAACAAAACTGTTGAATCTGAAGTGTCGTATTTCACTGCCTTTGTTTCCGTTACATTTACTTTGTAATTTTGAATGTAGGGTAAAAGATATTTCTGACGTGTCTTTCAAAAGTGCCGAAACTAATGGAATTTTAACGTACAAGATATTTTCCGCCGAAAATCGTCTTCAAAAAGAGGGTGCGTCTTATACGCCGGCAAATACGGTACTTCCCGTTGCGCTAGAAACATTAAATACTGTATCAGGCTTCGTGTTCATGTTGGAAGTATAGGAAAAAAAAATATAATACAATTACACCGTTACTACCCAAATAACACCGTTAAGCATACCAAATATCATTGGCTATGGAAAATACACTCCCCGTTGGGCTAGAAGACTGAAATTTGGCGAGAAGATTTGTGTAAGTAGGGATTATAAGAAAAAAATTAAAATACAATTATAAATAAAGTACTCCATGAAACTCGGGTATTGAAAATGCCAGTTTCCGTTGGGTTGGGTAGTTAAAATTAGAAGTGAACGTTCGTGGTCAGGTTGAAATTAGAGGATTCTTTAACGTAATGACAGCGTTAAATACACCAATAAAACCGTTAAGTACTCCGAAACCCCAGGTATTCTAAATTTACTTACCGTCACGTTCGAAAGCTGAAATTCTGCATCAAATTTTTGGGCAGATTACAATTACAACAAAATGAAGAAATACAATTACACTCTTAACCCCTTAAAAGCCGATTTTTTGGAGGAAGTCGCTCCGTAGTGCTTATTGTTTTTCAAGATTTCTACACTATACCTTTGACGGAGTGCTGTTTTTTCTAATATGTATTGGAGTATCTTGGTTTGTGCCCATGACGGACGTGGAAGGGGAAATTATTGATAATTCGCAAAATTTCCCTCCAAAATTCTCTTCTTGTAAATTTTGTCCTCTGGCGGCATCGGCTAGAGGTACACGGATATAATTTATCTTGACAAATACTAAGGTCTATGCATAATGTCTGGGCCAAGTATCTTTGTAGTATGTTGAATAGATACGAGGAAAAAAATATTTTGCAATTTCCTTGCAGTTTACGAAATTTCATATATAAATAGGAAATAGAAAGGACATAAAATAAAAAAATTCCAAACAGTAATATTCATCCGAGTATCATGATTAGTACGTCATTCTCTTCAGAATAAAACAAGATCTCATATGTACTATGAGGATGTGTCCATGATGCACGTAAAAAAAAAGAAATTAATGATAATTCGGAAAATTTCCTTTTTTGTAAATTATGAGCCTCTTGGACCGGCGCCATCTAGAAGTACCCGGATATTATCTACCTTTATAAATACTAGGATCTATACCTAATGCCTGGAGCAAGTATCTTAGCAACATCTTGAATAGTTACGAGAGAAAGATTATTGAAGTTCAATGTTCTTGGAGTACAATTGTTGAACGTCTAGCAGAAAACATTTTTCACGTTTCATTTCTTCCTTTCTTTTTTCGTAGTCGTCGTCTTCTAAAACTTTTATCACAACTCGTAACCAAATTGAACGCAAGCAAATCGTTAAGTTATACACATCATGGCGAATAAATGCAATACCAGCGGTGGAAACTAGTCGAAGCAAAACCAAAACGTACATATGCGGCTTCCGCATTTGAAAAACGAACTGCATCGAGCGGATATATACGCCATCGACGCTTAAGGGGTTCATAACCCCAATAATACCATTAAATATCCCAATATCTGATGAATTCAAAGTGCACTTCCTATTGGGCTAGAAAGCTGAAATTTGGCATGAACACTCGTGTGCAGGATCGAATTGCAGCAAACATTCAAAAATACAATTACACCTTTAAATACCCCCAATAGCCCCGGGTATCGAACATACACTTCCGTTGAGCTAGAGAGCTTACATTTTGCATGAAGGTTCGTACGTGGTTAGAATTACCGGGGGGGAATGCAATTTCACCGTTACGTACTCCAATACCCTCAGATGTTGAAAATGCACTTCCCGTTCGACTACAAAGTTGAAGATTTGTGGGAAGGTTGGAATCACTGGAAAGGTTTTCAAAATCGCAATTATACCGGAAACATCCCGATAACACCATTAAAACCAGAATAACCTTTCGGGGAGAAAGTTGAAATTCGGCATGACGATTCATAGGTAGGTAGGAATTGCAGGAAAAATAACTGCAATTACATTGTTAAGTTCCCAAACAATACCGTTAAGTACTCCAATATCCCTGGCTATCGAGAATCAACTTCCCATGGGTATAGAAAGCTGAAATTCGCGTCAATTATTTGAAGTTTCGGAAAAATCAAAATTTGCACATAATTCCGTTAAGTGCGTTAAAAATGAAAATTTAAGTGATTCCGTTAAGTAGCCTACCTTAAGAAACCCCTACACTGGAAACTGGACAAATTAGGATGCACTTACCGCTGACCTTAAAAACTGAAAATCCACAAGAATACTCAACGGCAAGCAAGGAACTATTACGAGGAGAAACTAATAATTTTCGATCGTCTCTTCCTCACTACCTCAAAATAACCCCAACCCCCGAAAAATTGAAATGGAACAACAACAGGTACGTTGCGGAAGTGTTATCTGGTCTTCTCACGGCAATATCCATACGTAAATGATAGCTAAAAGCCCTGGCGTAGTCAGGCTTAAAAACTATCAATGGAAACTTTAAAATATATTAACAAACCAAAATTCAACCATCAGTTGGGCAATGTTGTAAAATATGTTGCCAGAGGTGTTATATATATAAGCACAAATGAAAACCGGGAGGGCAATCTAACGTAAATTTATAAGAAGGAAAATACTTATAGCTTATAATATGTCCCGTATTAGATCACACACATATTGACATAAGTTACTACGATATTTCGTGCACACGGTTGCACGTATTCATGTGCAGAGGAAAAGAGCGAAGTGCACGTGTTCACAAAGTACAAGATTGAAGAGAGTGACGACGCGTAGCGGACGAAGCATCAAACTTGGAGAACAACTGACTGCCGTAGCCCGTAGATTTACGGAGCTTGGAACAATTTACAACTGTATAGCGTGTAAATACAGGGTGGGATCGTGGATGAAAATGTGTTGAAAATGCAGAGGAAACTGGGAACTAGAGTTATTGAAGGTTAAGGCCAGGATATATTTTCGCGCTTAAACCATTAATAAAGGCACTCTCCCACAGACGGAGTGTTGAGGTGCTGGTCCGTAGGGGGTAAAATGTGGATTATGGCAACCAGGAAAGGTAGATCAAAATTGGTATTGTGGGACTCGGTGTGAAAGGAGATTGGGCCATCCGGTTTGCTGATGTGCAAAAGTGACGATCGTTGTTAATACGATACCACATAACTACACAAAGAAAAAAAAACACGTATAAACACACACACATTAACATTTTATAGAAAACGTAAGCCTGTTTACAATTTGTGACTGATAATAGATATGGACATACATCGATAATGATACTACTACTAACAATAACAACTAAAATATACGAAGATAACTTATCACAATATTTAAAAAGAGCTTTGCATTCACTCTTATTCTTTCTTTGTCTTTTTTCTTAATTTATTTTTTATTATTACTGTTTTTATTTCATCGTCGAGTGTGTAAAGACTAGGATTTTAGGTCTGTAATCGACTTTCTAAACGTACAGATTGACAGTAGTTTTCGTGTTTCGGCCCGAAGATCATTCCCAGCTTGGACGGTGGAAACCGTGAACGATTTGGAATAGGAAATAGAAGAGTGATGAGAGACCGAGAGTAACTGGCTTTCCCTTGACCTGGTATTACGATCATGGTAGGAGCTAAGCGCCTGAGAACATTCGTGCAAGTAAGAAGGTTGTTGAAGGCGAAGTATTTTGAAGAAAAGTGTTAATTTGTGTAAGTTGCGTCTTTCATTAAGTTTAAGCATTGACAATTGTCTATAGGAGAGAGTCAGGTGGTCTGAGTACTTAAGGAAAATAAATCGAATTTTGTCCGCGCTGTAGTCGCCTGGCTAGTTCCTCCTTGAGATTGGTTAGAATCACATCGCAATATTCCAGATGAGGGAATACCAGTAACTTAACTAGAGCTGATTTGATGTGGGTGGGCAAACAATGTTTAAGTCTAATGAGTGAGTGTAGGGACGAGAATGCTTTCTTGTACATTGCATTGATGTGTGGTTTCCATTCTAGGCGCTCGTCTAGGATTACAACGAGGTTTGACTGTCGTAGAATAGGGTATAAAAGTCTGGTTTAGACATACTGCTGGAAGATTATCCTTTTGCATACGTATACATTTTGATTTTACTGGGTTAATTACTAATCTGTTTTTAGATGACCACTCGCTGATTTTTTTTAGAAGATACTCATTTAATTTGGAAATAGTTGTTTCTATGTTTTGTGGGCGACATGGTATGTATATTTGGAAATCGTCAGCGTGCAGATGATATTTACAGTGAGAGGGGACAGGTGGGAGGTCAATTATATACATACAAAATAAAAGCGGTCCCAGGACACTTCCTTGGAGTACTCCATAAGTTAGGTAGCGCAGTGAAGAATTTTTATCAGCCATACTTACGAATTGTTTCCTATCGCACAAATAGTTTTTCACCCATCCAACAGCTCCCTGGGAAAAATTTAAAAAATGAAAATTTCTGCAGTAAGATTTTGTGGTTAATTTGTTCCAAGCTCCGTATATCTACGTGCTACAGCAGTCAGTTCTCCAAGTGTGATGCATCTTCCGCTACGTGTCACCAATGTCTCTTCAATCTTGTACTTTGTGAACACGTGCACTTCGCTCTCTTCCTCTGCACATGAATACGTGAACTGTGTGCACGAAATATCGTAGTGACTTTTTATATGTGTGTGTGATTAATACGGAACATATTAATCACACACAGCTTGTCAGCTTTGAGATTAGGAGTTTCTTTGTCATGTTCGATGAGCAGCCATGCAGACTTCTTAATAGCACCGAGAAATGTTCCAACCCGTTACACAAATATGCTCTGTGTGGAAATATATGGAATTTGAAAAAACAAAAACAAAAAAAAAACAGCCTGGCAACGTTTTCTTACAACTGGGCCCGACTGATGGTTGATTTTTTGTTAATATCTTTAAAATTTCCCACTATACAAATATTTTGTGCAAGAACCATGTGTGTAGGTTTTAGATTAATAGTTACGTACTGTGAAAGTGCGGGTTGCATAACTTTTGGGACACCAGGTATACTGATACTAAATTACTGTATGTCGACTGGTTCAATGGACACTGCTTTCACGAAAATGAAAATGATCTAAAAACTCAAAATTATGCTATTTTAACGAACTTCCTAGAAATATGGACTTTTCTGGACCAAATCTAAAAATAAGAACAACTCCTAAATTATAGGCAGAGTGGACAGGACAGAACTAACTCCCTGTTATGCAGGAGACTGAAATTAATTTTTTTACACACTTGGCATTCATGGAGTGGCCTCGAATCTTTTAATATAAGAAGAATATCTCAACGTTTAGTTTATTATATGCACATACATCTTGTAGAAAAATGAACGTCTACGAAAACTAAGAAATACAGAAAAAATGAATAGATAAAAGTAAAGAAACCCAGTATTTATAGTAAATTAGGAAGCAAAAAAAAGTATAGTATTTAATATTTAACATTTAAAACGTCACAAATCAACACCTATCATCCGCCCATTTAAACAACGAAATTTCATAGGGTTTTTCTTCTTTTCAGTGTCCGTTCTTTATGTTATGACAACATTGAGAACACAGATGTGAATCAGACATTAGCGTAGGTAGAGCGGTTCGGTGCGTTTTAACTTATTTCTCTTTCCTTTTTTCTCTATATTGTCGTAGGGAAAGTGAATACCATGTATGTGCATTTTGTTACGACTGTAAACTTAGGATCGCGTTTTTCAGAAATAAATTTAAAATGTAGTAGGTTCGTCGGCAGCATCCGTATTGCAAACTATCTTTAGATAATAGTTATCTTGTTGTAGTAGTAGATGATATGAAATTTGAATATATTAATATTAAACTTTCCCCACAGTTATATTTTTTCAAACTAAGTGATTTTTGAATAAGAAAATAGGTGGTGAAGTATGATTTTTTTCTTTTATTGTACAAAGTAGCTTGTGATATCTGGAGACGACGACGACTACTACTACTACTACTAATAACAATGCTGTCAATGCCATAGTATTCATTATTAGTACCACTACTACTGCGACTACTTATAATAATGATAGATAATAGCTATTCACTAAAGATTGTTTGCAACATTGAGTTCTTCAAAAGGTGCTTAGGACGAGCCTACTACATTTTGAATTTGTTGCTGAAAACGCGATGCTAAGTTCACAGTTGTAAAAAATGCACGTACGTGGTACTGACTTTCCTATGACGATATCTTATGTTTTACTTTATTTTTGCTGTAGTGTATTTCTTCAAATTATCGCAGACGTGCATCCCTATAGAAAAATGTAGGTGTAAATAACCTATGAAATGTGATTGCACATTAAAAGATTAGAGGCTACATTACGAGCGTTATGTAGGTAGGAAGTTCAATTATACTAGTTTTCATTTTTGTTCTGACACTTCTTTCTCAGTCTAACATACTAATTTTGAGCTTCACAAAAAAGCTTCAAAGACTTACAGAAATAGGGATGTTCCATAGCTTCTCGTGCAGTCAGTCGTTCCTGATGATCATATCGCAGAAGCTTGTCAAGGAAATCTAAGGCTTCCGGCGATACCAAATGCTGATTTTCACTGTGTACGAATCGTTCCCATCTTTTCCGTGAATGTCTGCAAAGAAAATTTGTGTGACTTAGTTATTATCGTTCAGGTAAAACTGAATTACTATTCCATTTAAGGTTCGAAGAATTTACAGACCATTTACCTTACATATAGGGGTGAAAAGGGTTATATCGATCTGCACTTGGTAGAACTGTGCACGTGGTTCATTAGACAAAGAGGTCTATAGGAATTAGTTGTCTTCAATATATGAGTTTTCTTAGTTATCAATATGCGTGTTTGGTATACAAGTTTCATGATTGTTCGGTTTGACACTTTCGGATTACTAAAAATTTTGCTTCTCATACCAAAAGGAGTTAAAAACAATTGGATATATGGAAGTCCTTCAGGAACCAATCAGTTTCCCCATTAACATCTCGGTTGAATCAGCTTCCCAGCAATATCTTTGTTAAGAACTTGTCCTCCATAATAACCTTTCAATAATAACTTTTATTCAGAAGGTTAAGAAGTTAAGATTTCCAGTTAGGAACCTAATGAAAATCCCCATCTTATTTCGATCGACATGACTGAAACCTAGGTAACTCATCAAAATTAGTTTCTGGTTAAAAAAAACCTGACGCATTAGAGTTTTTAAGGTAAATATATCTATAAAGTCAATAAGATATCGAATTTTGAGACGAAGTTATATCCTTTGCAAATTCAGAAAGGTAGAGTACATTTTGTGACAACTTGTTGGATAAATAATTTCAAACATTAGTATATAAAAAAAGTTGCTATATAACATTCCATATGAATTAATTGTAAAGGAAGAACCTCCGTTTTCAGTTTATTTTATCTAATTTTAAAAAACAATAATAAAAAGATCCCCAGGTTGGTATTAACTTACAATCAAATTAGTACTAAATTTCACCCAGTTCAGAACTTTACCGGGTACAGTAACAGTCACATGGCTGCGATAGAAACGTGATGAACAAGCTTTACTATTATTATGAAATTACATTTGTAGAATTTTAGCTCTTTCGTAACAAGGAATTTAGTTTAAATAACCTTGGTTCTGCTCTACCAACGACAAGCGGGGAGGATTGTACTTGCGTAGTATCTTGAAGATCACGAGCACAATTACACACTTAACAATATACACTATAAAGTCACTTATAATTTTCGGCTTCATCCGTCTTCAGTTGTAGACAAGGAAGAAGTTCACTGAACACACGTGCACCATCTAAGGAGAGAAAAAACAAGATGGCGGACGTCCTAATCAAAAACAACTGACGATATTATACGCGTGCGCAAGTACTGATGTTAAACGGGTTTTGTGTTGAAAATTGAGCAGGGTACAATAAGTAATACAATAAAAACTGGGATTCAGTAAGGAAAACGTAGTTAGGAAAGTGGAATACAATACAGAAATTGCAGTCGGAGAAATTGGGATACAGTACAGAAAAAACGCACCCCGAAAGAGAGAGATTTAGTACAGAAAAAACACCCCGAAAATGTGGAATATAGTATAGTAGGAAGGCGACGTGATGCCTCCATATTTCTTTCGTCAAAGTACGAGAGTCAGCGCAGTTGCTTACACCGAAGTGTTGAACACGGTTGTGAAGCCCTGGATAACTGCTGTAGCACGTGGGAGGTCGTATGTTTTTCAGCAAGACTCCGCACCATCCCATACAGCCCAAGAATGGATGGACAAAAATTTTCATGACCATGTCACTTCCAACATCGGACTCCAAGCTCCCCAGATGTTAACCCAATGGACTATTACGTATGGGTCGTGGTTGAGAAAGACTACACAGACATTCATACAACATTGTTGCGGCTCTCAGAGCAGCTGTTGTGGATGCAACGGCAAACATTCCCAAGACCCATCTCATTACTGCCTTCAGGCGATTTCGACAGCGTGTAGAGGCTGTTATTGCGACTGACGGCGGTTTCATTGAATGATATTGTCCATTGTGTATGTGGTCACCTGTACAGAACGTTAAAATGTAACAAATGCTCTATATACATTGTCTGTGCCTTTTTTCTGCGAACGTGAATTTGTTCTCAAATACCTGCCGCATCCTGTATTTATTCGACTAGATATTTTCGAGTCACCTCGAAGTTGGAAACATTCTACTGGTGCCTTTTAGATTATAGTGAAAAATACCTTTGTGGATCAGTAAATAATAATACAAAAACAAGTGTAAACCAACATAGGTCTCGTTATCTTTCAAATTGGATCACTTTACACGTTCGAAATTTTTCCAACTGCATTTGGAAAAGTTCTATACACGTCATACCGTGCAACTTTCTAATTACTAAAAAGTACCAACTATTAAATAAACCAATGCAGTGCCACTTAAGAAAATAATTTCACACCAGGTTGGCAACATTGTTCATCCAATTAAAATAGGTTCAACTCTGAATATTCATCCAAATAGATATCCAGCAACAAAACTTTACTTTTATGGATACTTCACAATTTGTGCAGAAATATTAAATTTACTTTTGTAAGACGTCATTTTTGGATTCAAAATTGGACCGGACCCTCTGTATCTCGTAAATCAAGTGATTTTTCAGAAAAACTTCTTTGAACTATCCTAGAAACATATTTTACAGGATTATGGTCTGTTCTAAAATCATTAAAATGTTAGATACGCGAGATTAGAATAATGGCATTTTTTGATTTCGTCATAGGTCAAATTACGGCTCGAACAGTTTGGGTGTGTGTACTTTTTGAATCCTTACACCTAGGTATTGTGTGTACTTTTTGAATCCTTACACCTAGGTATTAGTAAGTTACAAGTCATAATGTTCTTAACGATTTGTATCATTCATCCCTGTTATGACATTAGCTTACCGCACTAGAGTTCCCAATCATTCGCAGGTACAGGAACTAAACAGCCTTCAAACTTAACGCGCTGCACGTCTAGTTTTGGTAATAAACCTAACAATACAGGTGTCAATTGCAACAATGTTATGCTCTCCAACTTTTGAAGGAACAATTTTCGCATATTAGCAACTACTAAGAAGATACAAGGCCAAAAATCAAACAATGAAGAAAAAAATATGTTTTTTACAGTGTATATTAACTTTACTCGAAAACCGTTAGGTCTATCAAACAAGACAAGAGGACAAAATTGTAGAGTATCATATGTAGATAAAAACACAAAAGAAGATCTTACCGATATGTTGAGTTCCTCCGGAGATGTGTGTTTTCCTGAAACACTACATATTGGAGGTTTAGGAGGGAGCGGGGGTGAAGGAAAGCTCCAAGGGGAGAGGCGGGGACTTTTGAGGAAATACTCCTCTCATGGTGTTCTAACAATGGGGAAATATTCAGCTTTCCTCTATAAGTTCCGACACAAATCCTTCTTGTATTGGACTATTAAGGAAGAATTCCAAAGCTGCTAAGTCATGGACATGAGGAATGTTGGTAACATCTATAGCAGAGGGGACAGTATGTCAGAAGGGAGATTAGGTAACATCATAAGCAGTATGTCAGAAGGGAGATTAGGTAATTTGCGGATAATTTCTAAGTGGTGGTACGCGTCGCAGGTAGCGCTTGAAAATGTGGTTAAAGGAGTCAACAAGAACGGAAATGCGTTCAGCATGGAAATCATAGCTGGTTACAATGGGTCTGCCAGGGTTACCTGGTTTGTGGATATTCCGTAATAGGTAAAAGATCTGGGTACGTGGACTGTCCAAGGTTAGACACTATGGAGATTTCACGTATGTCCTCACGAGAACCTTAGTGGTAGTGACATCGGAAATTTTCTTCTAGTGGGTGAACATTATATCTGGGGATTCCTGTATATTTTTGAAGTAGAGGTAGGTCGGAATGAGCCGCGTGAGGAGAGATGACATACGTCATCCCCAGCATCCAATCACAATCATGTTCAATCTCTGGTAAGAAATAAAAAGTTCGATAAAATTATATAATTCTTAGTCCTGCTTACTATGCAACTTACGCTTTAAAAAAATCGGTATATGGAATCTACCTGAGATGTCGACTTGGTGCCAATGGATTGTTTCCTGGTGGAAAGCCATCCCATTCATGCTCATTTCAACCCACCTTTACTGCAGAGAATTTCTGGGAACCCCCTAATTTCTTTGGAAAATCCTTGCGCGTCTATCGTGTAATTTCGAAATATCCATTTTTGGATAGTAGAGAGTTGAAGTCTTTGACGGTACCATGCCGCATCAGCATTACTGTTCGTATTGTTAGATATATGAAGCTCTAAAGTTTATTTTCACTTGCATACGGATACCTGTAGCTCCGAAACTATGGACATTTTTTTTAGAATTTCTCAAGAGTAACTCTCGTCCTGTTTGTCGCTGGTACGATCCCAAGGGATCCCCCCCCCCCCCAAAGCGACTGCGTCTGGAACAGTGACCACCCAGCATCGTGATGCAATTTGGGAGATGCTTTCAATAAAACAGTGTCGATCACGAGAGCTTCGGCTCTCCTCTCCCAACACATCTGGTCAGCCTGGCAGCAGTAGACCAGCTCCTTCCTCCGTGAGAGGACTAATCCAGTAGTGGATTGAATATGGCTGTGAATTATTATTTTTATACAAAACTTCTATACCACTCCAAAATGATCCATATACACCTCTGAAAGGAGTAGTGTAGCTGCGCAATGAGCAAGTACTTTACATGACTTGTTAAGGAACAATACACACATTCAGGAAAATAAATTTGTAAGATAAACAACATTGTGGTGTTCAATTTAAAGGCATTATTAAAGGAAAAAGAGTAGAACTGATACGTGAAAAGTCGTACCCCTCGACGGAACACAAGAAGAGGACACAAGGAAGCCTAATGTTATGGAGGACTTGATGCTATTGGCAGAGACCCAACGACGACCCTAAGGAATTATAGCATAATTTTATCGTATGTACCGACATTTCATTAAGTCTTATTTTCCGCCTGGGGAGTGTAGTGACGAAATTTCTGGTTGTTACCGGAAAAACCAAATCGAATAACTTATTTTCCTCAATCAGTACATTTCAGCAGTTATAATTAAGCCCCTTTGTACCGCCTTTTCTAACAAATTATATGCAATATTATGTTCATGTTTTAAGTTGTTAAAACATTATTAAAAAAAAAAAACATAATACGTACCTTCCAAGAATGTCATTAAACCTAGGATCCAATTCTATATGATATTTGTCCAGGTACTCAAATAATTCTTCTGTCCCTAAAACTTTGGCAATCCTGACCAACTGATCATAGTTATCGTGACCATGGAAAAACGGTTCCTTCCTGAAAATCATACTGGCTAGCATACAACCCAGAGACCACATATCCAACGAATAATCGTACATCTGAAATAGAAAGCAAAAAAGAAAATCATGAATACTACGTTTATCTCCATCACATTTGCAAAATGAAATATTCTCAGGACAAAGGGGTAACTGGCAAATACTATTTCATTACCAAAATGGCACAGGGATGAACAAGATCTGAATTCACAAGTTACCAATAAGCAAAAACAAAGGTGAAGAAAAAAAGCACAAAATTGCCAAAGATAACTTAACTTGTATAGACGATACACAATAACGCTTACATTCGCACAGAAACTGCTAGGTTATCCCCAGCACGAGAAGGAAGATATCGAATGTTGTTTAAAAGATAGTCATTCTAAAAAGTGTTGATTTATTTCTGACGACGAGCAGTTGTTTTCTTTTTCTTCAGAAATGAGTTTAATGCCAATTATGATTCTGAGTATTTTTTATTGTATATATTTGGGAAGGATGCGTATAGACGATGTAACAGCGTCTGGAGATATCAAGTAAATATTACGCTACGAATAAAAGGAACGCAAGTCAATGTACTCTACCTGCGGCAGTCCTTAGGTCTAGTAGCTGTGAATACTTGCTTTATTTTTCAGTTGTAGAATGAAATTTTTTCAGTAACAGAGATAAGGTGTTTGATAATGGAGGTGTTAACTGAGATATGTTAGATGTCGCGTAATCCAAACGATAGCGTCCAGTATTACCCAACTTAACCTTAGCTAACCATTTTTCAAATTTACAATGGCAGTCCTAGGTACTGATGGGAATGGTATCCAATTAATGCGCCCAGCAATGATGGTGAAATCGGAAGATAGTAAGGTTGACTATCAGAGTATTAACAGCAGGCTTGTTTTCAGCTTCCTGTGAAATAATAAAGCTGTTATGAATTACAGATGAAAATGGCTATGTGGCACAGTATTCAGAAAGGATCGGCCAAGTAGATTTCATGTACTCCAGAAGGCAAGAGTGTGCGGTCCTGCAGAACTCAAGAACATATTAAGTAACGCACGTGTTTGTTTAGTAGTGTCTAGCCAGTGGTTTACTCACTTATTCTGGCTTACGGAACTCGCAAATTCATCGCCATAGTAACAAACGTTCTCCATAGGATTCTATCCTGAGCAAGATCAAGCCAGTTTTCATCGCAAACACCTACTTCTCGAAGATCCCTTCTAGTATTATCCTCCCAACGTCGTCTCGGTCTTCCCAACGGTCTCATGCCATCCGGTTTACCAACCACGATGGAAAATAACCTTAGTCTTTCCCCATCTAAGCTACATTGGCCAGCACACCTTAGTCGTCGCGATTTCATTATTCTTCCCAGTGTCCTGTTTCGGCCCGTTTATCTTTCTCAACACCTTATTTCAAACACTCGTAATTTATGTTTATCCGCTAGGGTCGTACTCCAACATTCGCAACCGTAAAGTATTTGAGTAAACCATAGAGTATTTCCCAACTCGCATATCTTCAATTTCAACTTTCTTGATATTAATTGCGAGATTAGGAGTTTCTGCACTGAGTAGAAACATGTGTTGCCAGATACTAAGCTACTTTTTATTTCTTACGTGACCTCATTTTTGCTTGTTACATATACTCCCAAGTATTTAAATTTGATTACTTTCTCTGTATTCTCATTCGTAATTGTTATGTATTTCCTTCATTCCCAGTGTTTCGGATTGATATCATGTATTTTGTTTTCTCTATGTTTACCTGTCAACCTATTTAATCGCACGCTTCTAAGACATCGGTTTTGCTCTGTAGTGCATTTATATCGTCCCCTGTTAAATCTCCATCATCCGCGTATACGAACAGTTGATTCAAGCCAGTGGTTTAAGTGTCAACAAATACAACTAATGAAAACCACACGATCAATACTTATTATTACACTGGAACAAAAGATTCTGGTGGAAAAAAAAAACTCCTAGTGGCAGTTCTGATACATGAAGCCGAGTGACGTGCAAGGGAGTTCGTTTAGAAGGTTTCGAGTCACTTAATTAAATCTGAAAAGACATGCTCCCATTGACTTCACACGTGAAGACCGAAACTTGTATATCTTCGCTCCCGGTGCCCATCCTCGGCCCACATTCTACAATTGGGCTACATGTTTGCAAAGTTCGGCCAAAATCCCAGTATGCAGTCTGGTCTACCTCTAGTCAGCCAACTATTGGATTCCATGGCGAAAGAAGCCTGGAGTCTGCGATGCGAAGGAATGCTCAACTCCATGTCGTACCACCCGATCATCAGGGAAGGTTTACCCTGCCAAGAAGTGATCGAGATGCCGAAAGAGAGACAGAGATCAGGGGAATACGGCGGGTGAGGAAGGGTTTCATACCGCAACTCAAGGAGAGCCTGCACCGTTCTTGGCGCCACATGTCGGCGGGGATTGCTATGCAACATGGCACCATGTCTGTTAAACATTGTTCAATGCTTGCGGACACGTTTGCGGTGCATTTCATGGAGTTCAGAACTAAATCTGCAATCATAGTTTCACCTTGCCTGAGAAAGATATGATGGATCACTCCCATCATAGACGACACCAGTGACTGGAGGTGGTTTAAAACACCGTCCTGGCTCCTCACTTGTCACAGCAGTTCCACTTTTCATTTGAAGTGACAATCCGATGCAGGAAACCTTCCCGCTTATTTCTTACTCAAAAAGCTGCACACCTCCAGACGGCGATTCTTGTGGGCTGATGTCAAATCATGTGGCAGCCATGAGTTCAATTTTTTCACGGGGTCCCGGACTGACTCGTCTGAAATGGCTGGAACAATTTTCCGAGGGTCCGCTTCCACGGCGTTCCTGAGCAGCTCATCCGAATATGATGTTGGTCGGTCCCACTGGGTTCATTTTGAAAAGTGTTACCGGAACGAAATTTGACAAACGGCGAATGATGTGTTTATTTCCCATTCCTGTCCCACATGCACTGTTAATGTTTTCTGCGGCTTGCTGTCCAAACGCCCCAGCTTGAATTAAAAGAAAAATCGCTCGTACTTGTATTTCATGGTGAACTTTCATACGACCCTGGTTTCATACGAACACCACACTGCTACCTGACTGTCTGGGTACCCCAGCCTGTTTGCTGGACGTATACAGTTAGACGTATGACTTCAGTCGATCTCTGTGTTGTGTTGCTGAAGTGCGTTTCCCACAAGGCGTAAAAGCAGTCATTTCATTCGCATCAACCGAATATATTTATATATGAACGCAAGGACGAGAGGAAAGTAGTCGAGCGATTAACGCAAGAATATTGAGAAGTACTTTTCATTCATGATCCTGATATTCCTTATTATTTCGCAAATTTAAAATATATAAAAAGTCTTCTATACAAGCTGCTACAGCGTGTATGACCATCTATTACCTTCAAAAAGTAACATACTAGTTTTTGTCACTATGAACTAGAAATTATAATAATAAAGTCTGCAACTTGGTTGCCTGCAAGGTTTCAAGATGCATAGTCGTCACGGTACTCTACAAATAAATAAATAAAATACATGAATAAAAAATAATAATGTTCGCTAATACCATGCACATCGTATTACTGTGACTTGTGTCGGTAGGGGAAGGGAAGATAACTGATTATATGTGAGGGATTGTAGTTTAGTAGTATTATTTAATTGTTGGAGATTAATATCACTGTGTACTAACAGTACGAAATCGAAAAACATCAGAAAAACTAAATTCATACACATCGACCGAAAAGAAAATACATAACGTAAGTTTAACCCCTCTACACACCTGCAAAGTATACGGAAATCAGAAATGGCCATTTTGTGTTTTGGCACTTACACATCACGCCATTTTTGAACTTTGGAGTAGGTGCATCCTTCCAACACCTTTCCAAGCCAAACAAAAAATGCGTATCCTATAATTTTAAACACTCTCCACATCACTGAAGTTTAAAGGAAATAGAAAATTAACACTGTGTGTTTTAGCACTTTTATACTGAGATTCTTGAACCCTGGTGTTGGTATACGTAAGGGTTTATCGTATATACATCTTTAATTAGTATTCAAAGGCCAATATGAATATTCCTAACTACTTATTAGAATGCCAAGGTATATAATACATGTGACATATTCAGAACCGAAGTGGTAGTTAAGACAACATCGCATAATTTTATATACATCAATCATATTCCATTGTTATCCCCAACAACCACTCCTCCTGGAAAACCGAAGTTTCCTTACATAAAATCTTCGAAATCAATCACATGTTTATGCAATTCCATTACTACAAGTATCAGCATTCATAATATCCACTGTCGCATATACTTCACCAAAATTCAATATTTCCACTGTCCCATAGGCTCATCAAAATTCTTTATATCCAATGTCGCACAGACTCATCATATTGTATCTAATCATTCATCATCCATAACCACACTCCGTGGCGTATTTGCTAATAATCCTATACGTAAAATTGTTGATTTCCCCCCCCCCCCCCTTCTTCTTTCTTTTCCAAAAAGTGATTGACTCTGGTTGGAACATGTCGAAATTGAACAATATTTTCTCTGCTTACAATCCTGCACAGTGTAGATTACTTGCTGCAATCAGGTGGATATATCTGGAGTCAATCTTATTTTTACAGCTATCACAAAAATGAGATGTTACTGTAGTATTGGCCATCTTACTTAACAAATCTTTTTTAGTTGGAAGTTCCATAGATATCTGGTTTGTGTGAGTTCAAGTTTACCATATTAAGGTTGTATTTCAGATTCAGTTTTAAATTCTTGTTAACGTATCTGGCTGGCCTCGGTGGATTCGAAGTTATATCGTCGCCAATTGTTAGTTTAATATACATCTTTAATTAGTTCCTACCTATTTATTAGAGTGCCAAGCGGTCAATCCATGTCAAGTGGTCCAATGTGCATGTTGCTCGACAATTTTTAAAAATTCTGATTCTTGATGTGCAGTTAACTTACCATGTTGTTAGTTCAAAACAACCATTATTTTAAGTTTAGTGACTTTAGGTTTCGAGTGGTAGCCATATTTATTTTCGAAGATGCACCATTTGGTGGTGGTGTAAAGAGTTACCGAATCTGAAGTCTCTCTCTCACAGCCCCTAGTCGTTCTATCAATGTGGAACAAAAAAAAAAATGGTCAGCAAATTCTAAGCTACAAGACTATGTATTAGCCATATATAACAGGGTGAAAAGTAGGTTTGAAAAAGTAGGTCACTGACGTTACAAGTTCCGAGTTGAGCAGACGATTTTTGCAAGAAGGCAAATGATCAGGAATGTGAGCTTTTCTGGATAAAGAGGTCTGATATAGAAGTGCTCATTCACAAAGTTTCAACCCTTAGACGTGTCCCCTTTTCTTTTATAGAAATTATTAAAAATGCAGAAAGTGGAAAAAGTGCGTACTTCACAGGTATGTATCTCTGGTGGGGGACCTGATAAAAATATACAATTCCTCCCCATAAAAGGTCTGTATGATATTATTATATACCAAAAATTAGGAGTTTCAGATTTGACTATAAGTATCTTTATTATTAACACAAAGTTATACCTATAAATAAGCATAGGCACAAGTACGGATAACCGAGAGTTTACTGTATAGACATCATAAATCAATAGGCAATGGACGAGTAACACAGAGGGGATAAGCAAAACATACAAGAACAATGCTGGGTTATGTACCATTTAAACAGTGTGTTCCACAAAAAGTTTGGATATCTCATCACACAACTGAGGAGTGATAGTGTGACACCGACCAGTTGCTGTTGTAGGGTGTAAGCTTCCTTAAAATGTTCTTGATATTTTGAATGAAGTTCGTGGTCCTGGTGGTTGGTAAAAATGAACTTTCACGTCATCATGTTCGATGCTGACATCTTCAACAATTCCAATATACCTGTTTTCGTCGTAAATACACGCAACTGTGTCACCTGTTTGGAGGCATTGCAAGGATGCTTTTCTCACATTTACTTCCTGAAAGTCTGTAGAAATTGAAGTGTGAATGCATCTAACTTTTGCGTCACTGAGAGGTACATATTTACCAGGTGTGTAAATATGAAACCGGAATTTGTGCATAGACGGCGTTAGCTGTCACTGTGGTTACCGTAAAACTACGTCCTTGGCGACACTTGCTTGTTTTCACCGCTGATAACGATTTGCAACTCACAACCAGACAAGTTTCATGTCATAGTGTAGTGTTTAATAGCGTTGAACATGGCGCAATTTGTACCTATAAACTACGATGTGCGGACAGCATTGATTTTTTGTTACCATTTGAAGAAAACTGCTGCAAAATCGCATCGCATGCTTGTCGAAGCTTACGGTGATCATGCTCTTGGTAAGTCACAGTGCTATGAGTGGTTAAAAAAGTTTAAAAGTGGCGATTTTGACGTGAGGAACGAAGAACGTGAAAGACCACCGAAAAAGTTTGCAGACAGCAAATTGCAAGCTTTGTTGGATGAGGATGACGCTCAAACGCAACAATAACTCCCGGATCAATTAAATGTGACACGAGAAGCAGTTTCCATACGTTTGAAAGACATGGGAAAGATTCAGGTGGGAAAATGGGTTCCACATGCATTGATCGAACGACAGCAGGAAAACCGAAAAAAAAATTGCGAAATTCTGCTCGCCAGGTTTAAAAGGAAATCATTTCTCCATCGAATTGTGAGTGGGGACGAAAAGAGGATCTATTTCGAGAACCTTAAGCGTAAAAGATCATGCGTAACACCAGGAGAACCGGCGACATCGACTGCAAGACCAAATCGCTATGGAAGGAAGACAATACTTTGTGTTTGGTGGGATCAGAAGGGAGTGACCTATTCTGAACTGCTGAAACCTGGCGAAACCGTTAATACCCAACGTTAACAACAACAAATGATCGATTTGCATCAAGCTTTGCGTGAAAAACGACCAGAATATGACCAAAGACAACATAAAGTGATTGTGCTTCACGATAATGCACCCTCCCACACAGCAAAACCGGTAAAGGAAACGATTGCGACATTTGGCTGGGAAATCCTTCAGCATGTGGCTTACTCACCAGACTTGGCGCCTTCTGATTTTCACTTATTTGCATCCATGGGACACGCACTTGCTGACCAGCGCTTCACATCTTATGAAAATGGCTTGATGACTGGTTTGCAGCACAAGAGGCATAGTTTTTTTGGTCTGGCATCCACACATTGCCGGAACGATGGCAGAAATCTATCGCCAGCGATGGCCAATACTTGGAATAAAATGTTCTTAACATTGTCATCCCATCACTCTTTTTTCTGTACATAAATTCCGGTTTCATATTTACGCACCTGGTATGATGATAGCGTGTTTTAGGAACAGGTAAACAACCCTGTAGTCAACAATTGTCTTTTTGCTAATTGCTCTTGGTCTCTGTTCAACTTTCTTATTCTCGAAACAAGTTATACACCTAATTTTGAACAGGATGCATTCAAAACGTCAATACTGTCTGATGGAGGGACAAATTCAAGTTCATTTCCTGATTTATCATGATTGTTTTTGTTTTTTCCTTGTAGAACAAAGATTTTTGTGTAGCATGTAGCACTTAATAATTTTCCAGGAATCAGCTCTACTGCATAATTCCTTTCCTTTAGTAAGTGTGCGCTCGAAATTTCTAAAAGTCCTTTAGCTATACCTTTTTTATGGATTTTTAACGGGTAGCAACACGAATTACCAAACAGATGATACTTTCGAGAAAACTTAATTTCATGCTAGTTGCACATGTTTACAATGCCACTGCTTGTTCGCATTAACAGAAGATTCCTCTTCTCTTCACTGAAGTCACTAAGTGCCGTTACGCATCTTGATACTGGCCCATACACACACTTATGACATTCTTCGCCAATTAATTTATCAACATCACATTCCATTTTGTCACTAACGAACTGCAGTAATGATACACAGATCTGCACGAACACATACGTCTCTTTGCGCTGTACGCATCTGACTGAGGCACCAGTGGTGAATTCTCATCTGCTGCATGTCTGACCACGATTCTTCATGTTGAAACACGCAGCCTGCTGACTGTCTTCTCATGTACATTGTTCTGTTTTCTTCTTAACAGGATCAAACTTGTTCTTGTATGGTTTGCTTAACTACTCTGCGAGTTATTCATCTACTGCCTATTGATTTATGATGTCTATACAGTAAACTCTCGGTTATCTGTACTTCTGCCTATGCTTATTTATAGGTATAACTTTGTGTTAATAATAAAGGTACTTATAGTCAAATCTGAAACTCCTAATTTTTGGTATATAATAATATCATACAGACCTTTTATGGGGAGGAATTATATATTTTTATCAGATCCCCCACCAGAGATATACCTGTGAAGTACGCACTTTTTCCACTTTCTGCATTTTTAATAATTTCTATAAAAGAAAGGGGGACACGTCTAAAGGGTTGAAACTTGGTGAATGAGCACTTCTGTATCAGACCTCTTTATCCAGAAAAGCTCACATTCCTGATCATTTGCCTTCTTGCAAAAATCGTCTGCTCAACTCGGAACTTGTAACGTCAGTGACCTACTTTTTCAAACCTACTTTTCACCCTGTTATATATATGGCTAATACATAGTCTTGTAGCTTAGAATTTGCTGACCATTTTGTTTTTTGTTCCACATCCATAGAAGGACTAGAGGCTGAGATACTTCAGATTCCGTAACCCCTTACAACACCACCAAATGGCGCATCTTCGAAAACAAATATGGCTACCACTCGAAACCTAAAGTCACTAAAATTAAAATAATGGTTGTTTTGAACTAACAACATGGTAAGTTAACTGCACATCAAAAATCAGATTTTATAAAAATTGTCAAGCAACGATTTATCCCGGACCACTTGACATGGATTTACCCCAAGGAATATAATACATGTGACATATTCAGAACCGAAGTAGTATTCAAGACAACATCGCATAATTATATATACATCAATCATATTCCATTGTTATTCCCACAACTGGGCAGGGGTTACCCCCATCCCTCTCAAAGAGTTTGCCGCCCCAAACAGAAAAATTATCTCCTAATTTTAAAACCCCTTCACACTTGCAAAGTTTCAAAGAAATCGGAGATGAACATACTGTGTTTGGTACTTTAACACAGTGTAATTCTTGAATTTTGGATAGGATCTCCTCCCCTTCCCCCTGAATCAGTATTTAGCTCGGAAAATATATATATATATATAGTTCCTTATTTTATGTCTAAAGTCAAGATAAAATACAATGACAGTAAACATGTAGACAACAAAACTAATAAATAATATCGATTGACATGTAGGCTTAACGCATCCATTAACTAAATATTAACATATGAATAATAGAATCCGACTAATAACGAAAAAAACAATAATTATATGAAGTTAACTGATCATTTACCTTACCAATCTATTTAATATAGATTAATACATTTTATCTATAACCTTTCACTTCTTTCACACCAAAATTAAAAGAAAAGTAGTACATCAAATTTAAAACATAACAGTCTTAAGAAAAACCTTTGTACATTACAACCTGATTCACAATTCATTATTATTAAAGTGCTATGAAAGGCTCAGTGATCAATAAAACTTTGTCAATCAATAGTCAAATACACATTAAAATACAGTCAATAGTTATTATATAGTGATAGTAAACATCTATATATAAATTAAAACAATAAATAAATAAGATCATAATTATAAATAAGTCTTTTGAGAAGTTTGTCACCTTTATCACATGTATTCAAAACCTGGTGAAATCTTGTTTGGTACAAGAGCAGTCAAGGTTTTCAATAAAATAATTACAAGATAATAAATTGGATAAAATTTTGAGTAAAAAGTTCTTGTCAAGATACTTCCTTCTTTGCTCCAAAGTTCCAAAATTGAAAATTCACACCAATAATCATAATTGAAAAACTTATAATAATAATAATAATAATAATAATAATAATTCTTCCCAATGTGTAATGTAACCGTTTATTTATTCTTATTTTCATACTCTGTTCCTTATGTGAATACACAATTGTGCTAGATAAATGAGCAATTTAAAATAAATGATGCAACACGAAAAACAAATGAAAAAACAAAAATCTATAGAACAATAACATTCACTTTACATGTCAAAAGTATATTGCAAAATATAACATTTGCACAGGTACTACAGAAAAAGTAGAAAAAGGAAAAAAACGTCGCAACCAGGGCTTAAACCTCGGACCTTTCCTACCGTAAGCTAACGTTCTACCTATTGTTCCACCAGAACTGCTGGAAGGAACTTTATAGTAATGTTTCTCCTGTTCTCCGCATGTCAGATCTCTCTCATTAATTATCATTTACACCTTTCCTAAACGCCATTTTTTTGTGTGTATATATATATATATATATATATATATATATATATATTAAGTAGAGTTTTTGTTAGATACTCAATGGATATACAAAGTTTCGTTACGATCTGAATTTTAACATCTGGATGTTTTGGTGCCAGTTAATTAAAGGGGAATTTTGTTGGTTGGCAATAATGTAAAGCGTATAACACCTAATGGTCTAACAGCGTGATTTCTCCGACTATGTGACCAGGGAGACATAGCTGCCTGCTTACCAAATTTCAGACCTTAGTTCATTATCGGATGGTAAGACAATAACTTTTTTCAGTCTACTTATTGCCTCATATGTAAATATACCGCCTGGCTTCGAGTGTTCACTTTAAATGATCTATAGCTGTAAGAGTTGCTGAGTTGTAAGCTGTCGACGAACCGACCGAGATGATCTACGCAGCTTTAAACTAATCTCGCAGAGACTTTTCGAACCACACCTCAACCACTTTCGTAGCTCTAGTTGTTCCTGAGATGGAAGTTGCCGAGAGACTGACTGACGAACGAAGATACTGACTGGTATGATCTATAAGGTTTTGATCTCTTCTCGCTTATACCTTTATAATGACACCTTAACCACCTTATTAGCCGTAGTAGTTCCTGAGTTGAGAGCTGTTCACACAGACAGACGCACACTGGGTCAGAACGTCGGAAACGTGATCAAAAATGAAAAAAAAAAAAAAAAAGTTTCTAGTTAGGGATTTTGAACTAACATGTTGGCTATAGTAATGGACTATTATAGAAACTGTAGAGCATTTCTTACGACGATTGTATTTCAGGTCAAACGTAGCACTGATGTGTGAGCGACTTATCAGGCTAGTCGGGCGGAACATCTGGTGCGTCGTTGCCGTGAAATACTTTCGTGCTGTCCACGAAAGTATTAAATAATTTGAAATCGAGGCTGCTTCAGAAGGTATGCACTTAATTAAAAATGGCAATTTAAGTTTTTAATCATATACAAGGATTTTTTTAAAATCAACTTTCACATCGAAAAATGAATACAATTACCATAAAATATAATGAAAAGTGAGAGATCAGTTACGTATTCCACGACATTCCGCTGAATTTAGAATTGTCTGATAATGTATTATTTTCTTTACGAATATCCAGCTACTATCTATCAGCCACTCCGGTAATGACCCACATTTGAAGTGGCAGCTGTAATATTTCTTTATTTAAGCATTTTGTTAAAGCTGATTAAAAAGTATAAAATTCGGTCCAAATTCATTAAAATAACGTATTAAACGATACCTATAGCATATTACAGGACAGGACAAACGCCAGGAGAAAGCAGGGACGTACGCACACGGGGGTCCTGGAGGTCCAGACGCCCTCCCGAAAATTCAGACTTTTCTGCGAAATTAGTGTCGTCTTGGCAGAATTTTAGGCATTTTACGTAAATTTCACACCCAGACAGACCTCGGATACCCCTCAAATCAACTTCTGGGTGCGGGCAACTAATGTTAGGACGATTAATTTCCATTGTTTTCTGTATTTTCATGTTCGTATGTATCTGCAATGATATGTGCATGACACTGTTCTTGTACATTGATCATTCTTGCAATTACAGTCGAGTTACATTATGACGTTTTTCTTCACTTCTGCACATCCCAACAACGTGAATCTTTATCACCATCCTCGGCACACGGTGTGGTATTCACTCAGTTGTGTTGGTTGCCCTAGTAACTGTTTCCACCTCATAACAGGCGAACATTGTTCAAAAAAAGGATTTTTCGAGGGAAATTTTTATTTTTTCCTCTGTTACTTTCCCCCTTTGGTCTTACTTGCAATAAGCTGTGCACTGTCGGAAAGCTTACTTCATTCCCTTTCGAATGGGTTATGATTTGCGTCTTTACACCACCTACAGGGTGTGCTATACGCACTTAACCGGAACGCAGCAGGTTTCATTGGCAGAAAAGGTACCCCCTCCCATCATCTCGGAAACCAGGGAGAATGGGCCGTATGTTCACATACTTTTTGCTTAGAATAACATTCCCCATCACCTCCCCAAATATTTGCACTTCCTCACCGGACACCCTATATATATATATATATATATATATATATATATATATATATATATA
>JAGDQP010003911.1:69659-89704 GCA_022664845.1 Lepisma saccharinum | reverse complement strand
ACTTCAAAACTGTTGTTGTAGTCTTTCTTAGATCTAACAATCAATCTTCGCAACTTAAATTTGAGCCAAGTCAGCCATATTAGAAATTGCATATATGACCATGTTGCAATGTATTTTTGCTTTGCTCCATTAATCAGTGCTTCGCGACTAGAGTTTGGAAAAACCTGTTTATGCAGTCGTGGGGGAATACTAGCAAAGTTAAGTCTACAATATTTGTGACAAACCGTGTAATTGTTTTCAGTACCTGTAGTGACATACGCGGTTCTGAGGAGTTAGTAAAACTTCTTTGTGGTCGTTCGAATTCCAAGAAATTATTCGGGATTTCATATAAGCTAGTAAGACTCATTATAGCATTACAATACTTACTCTACGATATACCAATCTATCCTGGTGATAAATCGTGACTTGTTCAAGTTGGGTTGAATTTTTTCTACGAAAAAGAGAGAGTATCCTAAGTACTATATAAGCGACAGTCGGCAGTATTTACTTTTTTAGCTTTTTTTAAGATTCAATATCATATTCATCCGATTCTTGTGAATCAGCTTCTGTGTAAAACCAGTTATACATACGAGACAATTTAGTCATCACGCATTTACTTGGTCTTGGGTTGTGAAGTGGATAAGGGCATCTCCAATTTTCTGAGGGATAATCCATTATGTTTATGGGTTAAAAATCTTGGATGTCGAGTACCTTGATTGCGGGAAAGAGTTGTTGAAAAATATTCGCTAAAAATGAAGTATAGCAGAAAATTCTTTGATCAGGCCTAATACCAAGTAGTACTTCCGGAAAAGATGTTGGAAATGTTGCAATACCTGCGTCCCATTCCAAATCTGACTGTGCTAGGAAGCGTTGGTAGCGCACCTTTGCATCATTTTGCAAAAACTCTTCACCTATTGGCTGTTTAAATACAAAATGATTTACTCGAGGTGGTTCGTTGTACCAATTTACATGAACGGGCATCGTAGCCAGTTCTCTAATCCAAAATTTGTAATCATTTCCAAAGTAACCAATTATATGACCTAAGTGTGATACTGAGGGGTCTTCTAGTTGCTGTAAAAGATGTGCTTGTTCCATTTTCTTTTATAAAGTTAAAGCAAACTACTTGACTACATGTGCTCACAATGGCATGGCAATTTATGTATCTGGAATATTAATTACCTGTAAAAGACAACAGGGATTCATCACCACCTGACTTCAGTTTGATTATACTACGAATATTTTTAGCTCTCTAACAATTAGTTTGGTAGATAATATTAATTAACATCAGCTATATAACTTGCAAATTAATCTTAAAGAGTACTACCACATACATAAATATCATGAAAAATCAATTAAAATATAAAAAATCAAATCAAATTAAAAATCAAAAGAAGGGGGGGCATTTCTACCATTTTACTCAACTTCCTTGTACACCTTTCCTCATTTTGTCCTGTCCATTTGCCTTAGTTATGACCTACTTGTGTACCAGTGGGTTTTCTTTGGGGAGGCGCAGAACCAGCTCCGTTTCGCGGAAATTCCTGAGTTTTTGTGTTTTGGTTCTGGAATGTTTTCCTTCCGTATTGATTACCTTGATTATCGATAGGCAATTATTGGGATTGTTGGGGTTGGAAAAACATTCTCTCTTGTAATGACCAATCTTACCATATAGAAAGCATACCACTGGCTCCTTTTTGTCATTTAAATTAAGATTTTGCATTTGTTTGACGAGATTTACACGTCTTGGTCCCGGAAAGGGACGCCTTCGTCTTGGTTTGACGTTTCGATCCTCTGTGGTTCCGTCATCATGCGTTGGAGCATGCACTGCGTAATCAATTTCACGCCGTTGGGAATTAAACCATGCCTTTTCAAACAACATCATTTGTTCGTGTAGTTCCTCCATACTTTTGCAATTTAGTCTTGTTAAATATTCGAGCATTTGTGGACCTAACCCTTTTAGAACATGCTGAATCTTAGTCAGTTCACTCATGTCTGGGTCTGCTCTTTGGCACAATCGAATCACATCATAAAAATACTCGGTGCTTGATTCGGTGTCAAGCTTCTTTCTGTTAAATAGTGCATTATTCGGGTCTGATCTAGTTGAAGGTAAATGCTTCTCGAATTCTTTCAGAAAATCATCGAACTTTTCTATCGCATCGAGCTTGGTTTTGTACGAATAATAGTAATTCTTAGCTGGCCCGTCCAATATACCGATAAAGTAACTTCTTGCATCAGCGTCCTTCCAAGCATAAATGCCCTTCACTAGTTTGAAGTGTTCCAGGAAATCTTCGACGTCATCAGTAGGCAATCCGGTAAAATTTTTCCATCGGGAAGTTTGGAACTCGGTTTGAAATGACAACTGAACTTGCTGCAGCCATTGTTTGATTCATTTCGGAGATTGAACACTTATCACCTGTTTTCCTGCAATGGGATCGAGTATGATACATGAACTCAATGTATAATTACCTTAGCTCTTCCACTGTAGTTGTGGTTGAACCAGTGGCCCGTCTGCAAAAATAGAAATGTGCCTTAAATAATACTACTTCACTTACTGCTTCCAAAGTCAATTTCTGCATGACATCAATTTCTTTCTTCTTTTCGCCCGTATTATGAAAACCTATGGGTCTGCCGTTTAAAATACATACTTATCAACTGCGTTCTATCCTAACAGAGTGCTCCTTAGCTATTTCCTTTTCCCTTTTAGCTGCGTGAACCAAGAGTTTTCAGCACTGGTTCAAATAGGGTTAACTCTAGTCTGTCGTGGGCCAGACGACTTTCCAGCTAACATTTTCTCTATCCTAGGAGTTCTGTTACTAAGTCGTCTAGTAGATCACTACGGTATACCTTATTCCTTATAGTTGATATGCCAAAACCCATTGTTTCGGACCGAAAGAGAGTCAAGACAAGGGGTAAGATAAGTTATAGAAGGTATGGAACGTATAGGTAAGACCTAAAAAAAGTGGGGTCTTAAACACGTAGGATTCAAACAATTGGGAGGGTCATTCCCTCTCCGCCTAAATTATTATAGGAACAAGGGTGTTTAAGGTAGTAATGGAGTGTCATGTTTTTGGCACTTTTGAGAAAAAAAGTATTTTATGCATGACTATTATGAGCTTTTTACTTTGCTTGGTATTCATACCCAGCACTTTTCTTTTTTTAGTTTAACGAAGTAAACGCGTCAAACAGTATGAGACATCGAGGGACATAATTGCCCATTGTTAAATTTAAATACAGTGGCTTTTGTGTTCTTTGTTGGACCATAGTACACTTCGACGCGGATGAAGCGAAATAGTACCATGTGAGTGGAATAATGCTGTTCTCGACTAAATGCAAAGTTTACCATGGAGTTTAGTTCGTAGGCTAATGGAATGGACATGAGCTGAGGCGGTGTAGGTAGATATAAAAAATTTTGTATACGAGAACTACACACACACCAAAGAGTTTTCGTCTCTCTATAATACAAATGTTACACATAATTTGCTTTATATTCACTAACGCTAATATCTACACTATACACTTGATTCCTTATGTTCTAAATGCTTTACTACTTACTTCCCTTTACATTTTACGGTTCTGTTAGAACTTGTTTCCTTTTTCTCTTGGACTGTTCGAAATTCATTTGGGGGGTAGAATGGTTTTAATCTTTTAACGTTTATAGTGATCTTGCGAGATTTTCTTCTTGTATGTTCCAAGACGTATACATTATTTAGTCTGGTCTCTAGTACTTTGTAGGGTCCCGCATATTTCGGCATTAGTTTCGGAGATAAGCCTGCCTTCTGATGGTACATTCTAACAAATACCAGTTGACCTGATTGAAACTTTATATCTACTCTTTTGGGATCAATAGCCGCTTTAGCTTGAGCTTGAGTTTGAGCAATTCTTTCTTTTGCTAACTCGCGCACAATTTTCATCTGCTTTTGTAATTTCTGGATAGTGGGGTTCTGGGACTTGTATGGTATTTCGTTTGGGAATGTACCCTTCTGCCCTAGCAGAATCTCATACGGGGACAGCCCTATTTTATCATGGGGGGATACATTAAAACCGTAGGCGTAAAGAGAACAGATAATCACACCAATTGTCTTGCGATTTATTTACGTATTTACGGAGAAATGAGCCTATCACTTTCATTTTCGTCTCACAGACAGAATTAGATTCCGGATGATAGCTTGTTGTGAAGTGCTGTCTTATCTGAAGCACTGCCGTAAGTTCTCGTATTAGTTTCGACGTAAAATTGGATCTAAGATCAGTCAAAATAATGATTAATTATTAATTAGAAACGCGCTAACCTGGCTTGCTGTTATTGATTTCAGTGGTTTGGCAATAATGAAATGACTTAAGTATTCACAAGCTACAATGATATAATGACAGGATCGGCTCTCTCTCAGAGGACCGTAAATATCAAGAGAGATACGTTCAAAAGCTCGATTTACCTTTAGTGGGCAATGCAGTCCTTGCTTTCGTGCCGTATTTTCGTTACATTCCTGACATTTAGTGCACGATTTTATGTAGGATTTAAGGTCTACTGACATTCCGGCCCAGTAGTACCTTTCTTTGGCTGCCATGAAGGATTTATGAAATCCTTGGTGAGCGCCTGTGTAGGGGTGGCTATGAACTTCATGTAAAATGTCTCGGATGAGACTTTTAGGTATAACCAATCGATAAGAGTCACCAAATTTTCTGTACAAAATTCCGTTTTGAATTTCGTAGAACCTGACATCAAGCGCAGTCGGATCTGTTTGTTTTTTCTGAATTATTTCTTGGATTTTATCGTCTTTTTGTTGAGCAGCTCGGAAATCTTTTTCTTTTTCTAGAACTATTGTGTTAACCGCTAAGGGGTCTTCTCTTAATTTTCGTTCTTGATCCGAGAGTTCCTTTATGGCATGTCTTGATAAATATTCTGGTACTACGTTGCAACGTCCGGCGACGTGCTTAATTTCGAAATCATACGGAGCTAGGCGTAAAGCCCAACGGATAAATTATCCTCGGAGATGGGTGCATTTTCTTAGGTAGCATGTGGGGCACGAATCTGAGTAAACTACAAACTTTATATCGGCTAAATATTGATGGAAGTGGGCTATTGCATGCACTACACAAAGAGATTCCTTCTCAGGAATACTGTAATTTCTTTCTGGGTTTGATAATTTTCGAGAATAGTAGGCAATCACATGTTTAACTCCATCTTTAATCTGCATCAATGTTGCTCCGATTCCGTTTTCAGCGGCATCAACGTGTAACTCTGTGGCTAATGTTGAGTTGAAAAATGCGAGCACTGGATGTTCGCATAATAATTTCTTTAGGGTGGTGAAGGCTTGCTTCTCTTCTTCACCGAATATAAATGGAGTGTTAGCTTGCGTGAGTTTAGTCAGTGGTTTAGCTACTGTAGAAAAGTTCTTTATAAACCGACGAAAAAAATTGACGGTTCCGAGAAAGGATCGTACGTCTTTGACACATTTTGGGTATGGAATTTGAGTTATTGCTTCCACCTTTTCAGGGTCTGGTTGAAGTCCAGCCCGTCCTGCCAAAAATCGAAGCACTCTAGCGTTCTCGTGACATAGGCGACATTTTTCTGGGTTCAATTTAAGATTATCTTCATGTAATTTTTAAAAAACTATCTCAAGACGTTCTAACATTTGGGAGGATGAGTCAGCCCAAATTAGTAAATCGTCCATATATGCCGCCATGGTTTTCCATTTTAAAGAACCGAAGATTACATCGACTAAATTCTGAAATATCGAGGGAGCCGTACTCAACCCAAAGGGGAGACAATTAAAAGCATAGACTCCAGAATTACAGACAAAAGCGGTTTTGTGCTGGTCTTCTTTACGAATGGGAACGGCAAAATACCCGCTACGCAATGCGTGCTTACTAAGCAATCCAACACGTCATCAACACGTGGCATTATATAGTTGGTTTTACGTATGAGCTTAATAATTCCTCTATAGTCATATACCAACCTATTTCCACCTTCTCTTTTGCTTACCACTAAGCAGGGAGCTGCGTACGGACTGTTAGAGGGGTGTATTTAACCGGCCTTTAGTAATTTCTGGACTTCTTCTTCAATTACCTCGCGTTCTCGTGCTGTTGTTCTATAAGGTGGATACGCGACTGGAATTTCTGATATTAATTCCAATGGGAACTCATAGAGATGGGTTATAGTCACTTCTGATAGGTCCCAGGCAAGAAAATCTTTGTATTTCTGCATTAAATCTACTACTTGCTTTCTTTCCTCGGTGGTGAGAGAAGATCCGATGTTCAATTCCTTTCCTAAATCATGCTCTTTACTTGAGCTTCCCGGTGGAGGGATGGGAGGAGCAGATAGTGAATCAGATGTCAGTGAGGAAAAATTTGAGCTGAAGGGAGGTGGAGGATCGTAGTCCACTGCTTTAGATACTTCAAAAATCTTTCCTAAAATTTCTCCCTTGGGAATTTTCACTGGGATGCTTTTGTAATTTAATACAGGAATTACATTCTCTGGGGAAGTACCGTCCACAAATGTAGGTAGAGTAAAACATCTATATTTGTACGTCAATCCTCCTGAGTTCTGTACTACAAAATTTTCTTTCAAACTTCCTTCATTCGTATGCGTATCAGCTCTGCTGACGTCGGTGGGATCTCAATCTCTACATCACTACATACGTAACGTTTTCCGCAAGGAGGTTCCGGCTCTATTTGAGAAAGTTGTTGTAAAACTACTTCTGGTGTTTCTATTTCCTCAGTTTGCTTTTCTTGTGTATTAGACTGCACTTCCTGGTGTTGTTTCCGTACCTTGAACTTAGAAAATGAATGAGGAGCCTCATTCTGTCTATTTCTGGATTGATTCACGTTAAATTTGGCTCTGTTTTGACGACGCGTGATGTTGGGAGACCTAGAATAACTATAATCTCTTTGTGGTTTACTATATCTCTGACTACTAGAAGAATGTATTCTATTTTGAGTCTGTATGTTAGTAGGTCGTAGTTTCCCTTTCCTTGTCAGATAAAATACATCCGTTAGATTTAATCGTGGAGTTCCTTTAGAACTTGGACTCGGGCTCGGAAGTGGTTTTGCAAAGTTAATTCTTCTATAAAATTTTCCTTGACTATCTTTCAGATCAAGACAATTCTCTCTTATTGTTGACACATATTTAGAAATGAAATCGTACCCGAGAATAACCGTATGGTCAGTAATGTGGGTAGTTAAGATGGCTACTTGTAACCACAGTCGTTTCGTATAACCACGGTAGTCTGAGAGATAAAAAGCAACTCTAACTACTGGTAAAGGATCTGTAGGATCTTTTCCCAGTGCTTGTATCCTTACTTTACTTTTCATTCGTTTCCCTAAGTTGAAATTTGCTGAAAAAATTGAAGAACTTACTATTGAAAGCATAGCTCCAGTATCTATTAAGCCTCGTACACGGTTGCCAAATATTTTCATTTGTACTTCCGGTAGTTGTCTTACATTTTCGTTTTTCTGTGCGGATCTGGTATCCGTTCGGTTATAATACACCTTTGCTGATCGATATGCAGGGATTGTTTTTGTAAACTTAGAAGTAGTACAATTCTCGTATCCTGAAACTCGAAGTGAGTTAGTGGGTCGTACGTTAGAGAAAGGAAGAAATTGTCTATCCGTTTTCTTACGTAAAGAAGTGTATGCTTCTTTAACCAAAATCGCGGACCTTTCCAATTTTAGCAAGATTTCTATCGCTTGTGAGACATTTTGCGGTTCGGCGATTACCAAATCTTTCACATATTTCGGTAGGATTGCTCTACGAATGTGGAAGATCAGTTCCGCATCTGAGATCGTAGGAAAAATTTCCTTCCATTCTTTTACGTATTTATACACAAATTCCTGGACAGATTCCGACGGTTTTTGTCTTCTCGAACTCAGATTACTTTGAAGGGTAATACGAAACAACGTTTTCTGGGAAAGCTGCACATACGTATGCTTCAAAGTCATCGTAACGAGTGAAACTATATTCAAAATAACACTCCTACAATAAATCCAGGTTTCTGCTTTTTCCTTAAAACAGAGTAAGCAATACCGAATTTTCTCTGACTCGTTCCATTTATAAATATTCGCTACAACTTCAAATCTAGCTAACAATCTAGTAATGGATTCCTCTTGGGATCCACCAAAAATTGGTAAATGAAGATTAGGAGATAGAGTTGGAAAATTACTGCTTTCTGCTTCTGGTTTCTCAGAGTTCGGAGACTCAGCTTGTGGAGGTGTTATAGTTTCTGGTGGTTTGAACTGGTCATCTTGTGACTGTCTTTTTGGAGCTGGATTGTGATCATCCTGCTCTATGTCTTCCTGATGTCCTACCTCAGGAGCATCTTTGCTTTTGGTTGCGACCACTTGGTGTCGTTTTCGTGGGGCGAGTTGGTAGTGGACCAACTTCGAACAAAGCCTCTATCTCTGGAATGTTTTTAACTATCGGTGATGTTGGTCTTGGTGACGTGGACAATGGGGTTACGTTACCCAAAGATGTTTGTACACCTTGTAATGAATCCTTTGCTAGTTGTAGTACCTGACATCTCGGTACATCTTCGAAGATATCGTATATAGGCGCAAAGAAATCAGGGTCCTCGTTCGTCGTACTAACCTGTTCCATTTCCTGTTCCAAGTTTACTACTACTAAGTTCTGGTTATCCGCGGAAACTGGAGTGGATGTGTAGCGCTGCACATCTCGAGGCGAATTTGGGTTGAGTAAAGTTTCATTCGCTCCTCTCTCGAGAGGAGGTTGGAAACTATTCCAACAAGACTCTTCATCCGAGGCAGAAAAAGAATCCCTTTCCACAATTTCATCATCCTCGATTTCTTGCTTAACGTTTGGAACCAATAAATAACTAGTGTCATCAACTTCTCGCACAGAAGGCCATACTGATGAGGTGCCACAAGTGGCAGCTGGGGCAGAAAAAGTAGCTAACACGTTGGGTGCTTGCGCGATTTTACAAGCGTGGGGAGTTGCAAGTCTAGAGGGATCGATATCAATACCGTAATTCAGATACTCAGTCTGCCTACATTGTAAACACGGAAGTCTCGCTATTTTTTCTAACTTCTTTTGAGTTAGTTTGCGTTTCCCGAACAAAGGCATCTTGACACAAGTTCAGTTTACACAACCAATACACCAATAGAAAACCATTCACTAAGAGAAATACATCTTACGTACTAGCATGCGAAAAGAAACATAACATCATAATGCTTTCATGAAACTCACTTTTCCCTTTCTTAAAAATAAATAGCAGAAAAAAAATCATTTTGTTGTTGCAGCTGTTTGCATTCCAAATTTTTGGTCACTAATGAGTGAAAGATTGGATATTTCAAGTCTGATAATACCCAGCGCAAACTACACAATTTCTTGTGGCATCATTTTTAACTCTAGGAGCGATACCAAGTATGCGGGCGTTATAAAGCAACCTTTTCAGGTTTCAGGGGTCTCAGAGGTAGATTAATTTAGGTACGTTGACTTACTCGGGCGTGGTCATTCTGCAGCAATGTGCTTCAAGGCAAACAACAAATAATTAACATTCAAATAACAAGTTTATTTACATAATAAAGAAAATATAAAAATGGGATTAATACAACAAAATTAATTACATCTTAAAATAATTCACTTAAAAACTTTAGAAATTAAATCTACATCGTTTTGATCTAACTAAGCAAAACAACGACAGGCTGTCCTATTTATTTCAGATAACTGAATTTCATTTACAATGCAACTGGTTCAATTAATTATCTAATATCGAAGTTTCAACTTCTTCCTGAAGAAGACCTTGGATAGTTGCACGAAAACATGAAAATAGGACATGTTACAACTCTGGGGATAAAGTGTGTTTCATCTACTGGAAATTCTAAGTTCTAAAATTAACTTTACTAACCTGATAGATTAGTTGAGAATTCTAAGTTCACGTATAGATGTCGACTAACAACTCACTCTCCGTCTCCTGGGGTGATATTCCCTGTAAAATTCATGACGTTAGACCTTATATAGGGGGCCTCGCGTTAACGCCCCGGAAGGCTTACTTCCACAATCTCGACGTTTCACCATGAACACGTAGCCTTTCCGCAAATATCACACGATGCCATATTTGGTAAAAAAGTTAGGAATTGAGGAGAGGATGTTTTGGGGTGTTGAGTAACTGTTACTACGCATCACTTGACCACAAACTCTCCTTGAGAATGTCTGTTTTGATCTTATCTAGCCCGTCCTATGATATTGTCTTCCTCTGCTTGTCCATACTCATCCTTCCTGAATTGCGTAAAACAGGACTTTTCATATTTAATCTCTACCACATTCATGACACGCTTCCTTGATAGCTAACAACTGACCTTGCTAAGTTGCTGTCATATTTCCGAATTTCGACGTTGCTAAGCATGGAATCGACAAACATTCTTTCAACAGACTTTATACTATTCCTCTTGTATTTTAACGTTACTCAAACTAGGAGTCTCGCTCCAATCGTGGGTCAATACTTAAGGTGAAGCAAAATCTAGGCTAGGGTGGGTAAGACATAATCCTATTTCGCCACAGTAGCCATCGTTTGAGTGCAATGAGAGCATGAGTCCTTAATTGTTTTGGAGAGATGGTGAATGCAGAAGGTGGTTGACGAATGGAGGTGGTGGTGAGAGGTAAGGCAGGTTTAATGGTAGTGGTTATTTTATCAACAGCTGCATGTATGTCATCAGAAGAATTTAGTGGAAGCCTAGGATCAGTAGTTCGAGTGATGAGTTGACAGTAGCGGTACCAGTCAGTAGCGTAAATTGGCGGTAATTGACGGTTTTCAACAGAGTGAAGTTGATGAATGTCAATGATAACAGGGATATGATCAGAGTTTAAAGCTGATATGGCATGAGGCCCATCAATGATAGCAATTCCTTTTAGTAAAGCCATGTCCAAAACATCGGGTCTGCCGCCATTTTTGGAAAATGAGTGGGTTCTGTTGATGCGATGGGCGTAACATCAAGGCGTGGTAAGGCACTGTGAAGGACGATTCCAGCTGGATTTGAGTTTCGAGAATTCCAAAGCGAGTTCTTGGAGTTTAGGTCGCCAGCTATTAAGACTCTCGGTCCTAAAGCGCTTAAATAACGAATGTCGTCAATATTGAGTGGAATTTTAGGTGCTTTGTAGGCTGCGATGATGTTGATGTCAGAATCATGAGTGTGTAATTTGATGCCAGTGGCTTCAATAGATTGTAAGTTAGGAAGAGTAAGTTGATCAGCGGAAAGATAATTTTTAAAAATGATGGCAGTGACTCCTTTTAATCCTAAGCGATCTGTTCGAAATATGTTGTAATTACGAAATTTCAGTTTATGGAATGGTTGAAGATGACTTTCGTTAAGGAGAA
Organism: Lepisma saccharinum; assembly: GCA_022664845.1. Classification (NCBI taxonomy): domain Eukaryota; kingdom Metazoa; phylum Arthropoda; class Insecta; order Zygentoma; family Lepismatidae; genus Lepisma; species Lepisma saccharinum. The sequence continues at coordinate 78,404 of JAGDQP010003911.1, read as the reverse complement.
AAATATCTATATTGTATTCGTTTAAAAAATATTGAAGAAGTTGGCGTTGTGAAAGTACTCCATCGGCATTGAAGAAAGCAATTCGTAAGTGACGTGCAGTTTTGAATTTATTCGGAGCCATCATCAACAACAGAGACGATGATTTGTACGACAGTTGAGTTAGTAATCCAGCATCCTGTGGTATCTTAGCTAGGCCTTGTTGTTGTAATGTCTTCATAACATTAAGTCCTTGAAAAAGTCTTTTAAAAAGATCATATATAGTCTGGAGAGTAGTTCCAAGTGCAGCAATATTGGAAATGTCAGGCCAGAAGATTCAGTGTCGTCAGTTGTTACTTTAGGTTGTTGATCTGAATTTGTTTCAGTAGCTGACTGCTGTGAGGATTTCTTATTTGATGAATCTTGAACTTTAAGTGCAAAAGAACTGTTTTTGTTAGGCAGAGTAGGAGTTTTAGTAGTGTCAGAATTTTTAGATTGATTTTTAGTAGAGTTTGCAGTGGAAGTTTTAGTATTTTTTGTTTCAGAAGGAGAAGCTGTTTGATTCCTTTGTTATAGTGCTTTTTTGAAGACTTGACAGCCACGATAGTTAGCTGGATGATCTTTGCCACAGTTTGAACAATGTGCCGGAGTATCAGGTTGCTTAGTGCATTCACTGGTGAGGTGGCCTTGTCCGCACTTAACACAAACTGGATCACAAAAGTACGTTTTTCTGGAATGACCTAATCGCTGACATTGGAAGCACTGTAGTATTTCAGGAGGTCGATACTTTTCAACTTGAACTCGGTAGCTCAACAAATAATGGAGATCATAGATTGCTTTCGTATCGGTGCTTTTAAGTAAGGAGACTAAGAATAGCGGATAAGGAATACGTTCTTGAGTTTCTTTGTTTTTGCCAAACATTTGTGTGACTTCAATGGCATTATAGTCTTGATCGTGTAGATCATCCAGGATATCCTGTACAGGAGTATCGATCGGCAATTTTCTAATAACGACCTTGAATGGGCGCTCTTGTTTTGTAATTTCAGTTGAGTGTTGATATTTTTGCTGCTGGCAGTAGGCAAGAACTTTATCAAAATCAGATTTCTGTCTGAATTGGAATCTTATATAATCCTTAGAATGTGTAATTTTAGGTTTTTCTTGACAGACAGCGGTCAACGTCTTTATAAATTGAAATTTGTTAGTAATTCCATATACATAGAGAGGTGACGGCTTGATGAAATGTACGTTTAGATTTTCAGTAGAGTTTTCTCCAGTATTATTCAATGGTTGATATTTTGCTTTTAGCATTCTGTAATTTGCGCACTTTGGCAGTATGTCGGGGTTTTGTCCATCCTTCAACTTCCATATCGTTTTCAGAATCACTAGGTGAAATCGCATTTGGATTGGTACGTTGTTCTTTAGGATTTGTGGTATTAGCAATATGTATATCAGGAAATTGATCTGCAGAGTCAATATCAAAAGCTCTTTGCATAAGTTCCTCTTCCTGTTCATCAGCAGAAAATTCTTCTTGCTCACGAGTATTGGTAGTGGGAAGGATAGGATCATGGGTATTTTTGAGTTTCCTAACAAGGTTAGTGTTAGGGATTACGTAATACTCAGGATTTTGAATACGGAAATTGTATGTACCTGTCTGAAAAATTGAGCGGGCTGCAATAGAAGCAGCACTTTTTCTGCGATTTTTGTCATTATTACCACTGACTTCAGCATGTGGCTGATTGTTATGCATAGCATTAGCATTTGAAACAATAGTAGCGTCACTAGCTACACTAGTGGGAGGGATGGGGGGGGGGGTCCGACATGGCCGAGTCGGCGACAAGGCATGTGCCAGATGAGCCCGGTGGCCCTAAAAGCGACCTTAGATTTCGGTCCTAAAGAAGCCTTAAAAAAGACTTTGAGATCAATAAGTGGCTCAAATGGAGGGTTTTGACTTAATTTACTTGTGTTCTGTTTTAATTTGGTGAACTTGCTGTCAGTTTTTACGAACACATCTGCTGCAACAAGTAGCACGAGCTCCGCTCTCTTCGGAACCTAATACTCGACTTCGTGGGTAGGCCTGCGTCAGCCAGCCAGCCAGAATAATAGCGTTTATGAGTGAAGTATCGAGCAGTACTGCCCATGACTTCTATTTGATTGTATGACGAGATGAAGAAAACGTATATGAAGTGAACAGGTCGCCACTGTCGCAGACCTGTATGTGCACTTGAAGTGAATAAATTATCTTAAGATGAACTGGCGACGAAGTAGAATTGTTTTTCTTGATGTTGCTTGAGATTCCATGCTTTAGGAGAAGGAAGAACGATGGTAAAGTCAACTGGCTGATGATCTTGAATCACAGTAGATGTGAAGTTACTCCATTTATAATATTTCTGTTGTAATAATTGTTTCTTGAAGTAGCGAACAAAGTCCTATTTATTTGTTGTTCAATTGAAGAATGCTAGTGGCGGCATCAATGAGAATCAATATAATAGCAGTAATGTCTTGTGTATCTTGAATTTTGATAAATCCATCAGCTATGATTTTCATGACGGCTTCAAAACTGAGATGCTGTACAAATGGAGTAAGTTTCTGCATTATTTCAAGAAAATTCTTGCTGTCTGGTAGAGAAGTATTTTTCTGGATATTCTTGGCCGCAGAATTCTGTGGTTCTGTCTTGGAATTTAAAGCAGGAAGTTTTTCTTGAGATTGCTGTGTAGAAACAGGATCATTTTGGCTTGCAGTGACTGCATGACGATAAGATTTGTATTTCTTAAAAATAGAGCATCCTTTTTCAGTGAATGAGAAGTTGTTTTAAACAGGTTGTTTTAAACAGGCTTAGCGTGCTAACCAACAGGAAACTGGCATTTGAAATCATATTTTTTCGGCTTCGAGAAAGAAAAACTATGATTACTTGATTTGTAAACAGTGTAGTATAATTTTATTGGGCTTACTGTTATTTTTCTGAAAATTTTTTTTGGAGAGAAACAGTTGCGTTTTATTCTATGGAGAAATGGTTGATATATTGCTTTATTGAAAAAGAACTCACCGTAGAGATTTATTGTTGACGAACTAGGTTTTCGGACTTAGATTGTAAGCAGCAGCTTAAGTATCTGTAAACAATTCTTTGGGGGAAGGAGACGACCATAAAACATTTGCTAGCCACTTTTATTGGAGGCCTATAAGAAGAAAAGAATGTAACTGCACGCGCTTTGAAATTCATTTTTAAGAATTGAAAGGTATCGGCTTTTTTTATATTACCATTACCGTTAGAACTAGGTAATTGTAGAAGAGGTCATAAACATCTCATTAGTTCGTTGACATGGTGTATAAAGCTGGTAAAGACCATGTTTGCAGAAATATATAGACTGGTGTCATAAAACCATAATTAAGATGACCCGTTCATTTTGACTAACAGCATATGCGTAAAGGTAATCCGTTTATAACTTTAAGGAATCTTTAGAACAGATACTCACCCAACCTATTTTCTTTCGGTAATGCACGAAATGGTTTGATTTTAAGCTGCTTCTTATTTGTCTGAATGGCTGTATGAAACGGTAAATTTTGAAAGAACTGTTTTATTGCTCTCTGTTTATGGCCTGTCCATTTTGTGTTGGAAAGCAGAGGCGCCCAAAGAATTTTTCGTTGTTTTACATCTGTAGGGAACAGTAAGAATGACCTACATGATTTCGAATCTTTGGTTTCGCTGAGAGAATTCAAGATGATTTTACAATTATAGAAATGATTCGAACGTAGCCTCTGGATTTACAGTTTTACTAGTTCTCTCTTTGAAAAGTGATTGATCGAGTCTGCTTTGAATTTTGTTTTGACTTTATCTATAACTTGAAGTTCGTCTTAGAACATCATCAGAGGAAAACGTGAGTAAATTGCTTTAATTGTGATATCCATCTTATATTTTTTATTAGATGTTGAACATAATTTTGTATACGACCTTTTAACTTTGGCCTCTGCATCACATTTTAGTTAATATCAAGAATCAGAAATATTCATGTCTGTACCGGGATTGGAATCCGGGATTGCTTCTTTTATTATAATTTTTATCTGATGCACTATTTCTTTTAATATTTTTGATTGTGGTATATAGAACTAAAGTCGGAATAAGGTGGGGAGAGTATATTAGAAGGATCTTAATAGAATCCCTGATCTATGATAATAAACATTGTATCTTACTGTATAGTCAAAATCATTTGTAAAATTTGTTGCCAGTACCGGGAATTGAACTCAGGACTGACACGCTGAGGCAACGGAAGAATTCAAATAAAATATAATTTGTGTCTTTTTAAATTACATTATTTTTTGTGGCTGTAGTTGTTAATATTATTTTTGACCCCTCCGCAATGCGAAGAGAATGCTTTACCACAAAACTACAACGAGTAGCTGTATTTTGAGAGAGATGGCCGCCAGCTTAACTCGAACTTGCCTCGCTACAGTTTGTTAATGCAGAGTTGGCGACCTTACGAAAGCTTGTCAAAATATTGAGAACAACGATGATGCTTTGTTTGAAGGTCTAGGTGAACGAATTGTTCTTTAGCAGTGTCTTTTATTAGTTGAAGATATTGTCTTTAGAATCGGACATAAAGAATAATCTGGATATTTGTATTCTTGTTTGAACTGCTTGGAAATTAAATATATGTTTATATAAATGGAGGAAGAACGAATATTTCTCAATTCTGGCCACCTTTACCTTCTGAACCTGCCTAAGAATTACGAGGCAGATTTTGGTATTCAATTTGCTTGTAATAGATAGGTAAAAGTAGAAATTTGGCGAAATTTTCAGAGACAAAGCATTGCTAATTTGAGTGCTAATATTTTTATTGATAACAGCTCTTAAATTGCATCATAATGTTAGATAAACAGTGATCCACACTTAAAGTCCTTGTAAAAATCCCTGAAACCGATCTGGGACACCTTAGGAACAGGCGACAATCATATAAAACTCATTTGTTCCAACTATTAATATTATAATTTATTAATGAAGTAGTTACCTCATATTAAAGCATGTGAAATGAAAGAATAATCAGAAATGAAGAATCCTAGGAAATGTTATTATATTTAGCTATTTAAAAATATTTATTTCGTCTTGAGGGAAAGCTGATTTGAATTTTGATTTTAATTTTAAAACGTTTAAGCAGTTTTTACTTATGCCATAGATATTTTTAAAACCTTTAAGCAACTTTTACTTAGGCTCTAGGGATTTTAAAGTCCTTTAGACATCTCAGACTCAGGCCGAGATAGGGTAGGGCAGTAAAAATTTGAATCATAAGTTGTTAGCGAAATATTATTTTTTTATGACCTTTAGAGAACTTTTGCTCAAGCCATATGGATTTTTGAAACGCTGAATATTGTTTATTAATGGTGGAATGATGAAAGTGGGAGGAAACTGGAAAACTCCGAGGTATTGTTTAACAATATCTATGCAAACGGTGTTTGTCCATCAGAAAACCCACATGGTACGAGCAGGAATCGAACTGACGACCCCCAACAGCAGAGGCAAATATTGAGTTCTATTTGAAGCTAAAATATATAATTTGTTTGAAATTAGTGGTCGAATATACACTTTTAGACAGCATTCATAAAAATACGGGTTTGCACAATTTTCCCTTAATTGAGACGTTAAAATATTGTTCTTAACTTATGCTCTTTTGTAAAATAACAAGAGAACCTTAAAGAAACTGGCTGCTGTTGTCTGATGCAGACATATTTTTACAGGATCACTGGATTTACTTCATTTCTTATGTCTTTAATCTAACTTGAGCTTTTGTTCAAAGACGAAGAAATATTAACAACTATATAAGATGTGTTCTGTACGTCTTTGAAACTTTTTGTAACGACTTACATTATCTTAAAACCAGCCAATTTTGTGTATATTTCTGTACTGCATCCGATTCAAGACAACAATTTATGGCTTTTAGGCAACTTTTACTTAGCCCGGATCATGTTCTGAGGTAGTGATGGACAATTCCTCGATATAATACTTCGCAATTATAACGCATACGATATTTGGTGTATATCTAATAGAAATTTCATAAATTACCATTGAAGTAGGCTTTCTAGAAACTTGACAAGCGTGGTCAATAAGCCGATGCGAAGCAACATAGAACACCATGGGTGTAGTTTCGCATGCGCATGGTTCAAGACAGAAAACCTTTTTTGTTGTTTCTTGATGGACATTGAAATCAATCGTCAGCTAAAAGCTGATTTCACAGTCCGCGGCGGGAGTTTAACCTTGAAATTATTACTTGTTTCTCTTATTTTACCGAAATTATTCAATTCTTTTGGAAATTTTAACTTTAGTTTTGCAACTTTTCTACAACTTTTTGATAAACGAAACTACATATTTTTTTTATTTTTTCTTTGTTTAGCACCTCTGGTGTTCGAGTGGCAAGCAACCTTTAAATAATTTATTAAACAGTAATTATTCCACACTTCATTTAAAACAGATAAAAGCAATCAAAATATTGAATAGTTTCGTAAAATTAAAAATATGAATCGGGATATTCTGAGGTTAAATCAGATTTTTTAAAATCATAATACTGTTTAAATCACTGTTTGAGAGTCTGAGCAGGGGAGAAACAAGTAAAAAGAAATATTTTCTATATGTTCTAAACATATTTTGAAGTCTCGCACTCTTTTTCTCATCATAATTTTGATTTTTTCCTTAATCTGTTATAAACAACTGTTACTATAACGGTTAGTCAAACTATTATAAAAATAACACTTCCAAGTAGCAGTTATAGATAGCAGTAAAAAATCACTTTAAAATTATAGTTTAAAAATAGCAGCTATTACTTTTGAAAATTCCTGCTAAAAGTAGCAATTTGAAAATATTCTTTTGAGAATCACCGCTGACTCTAATATCCAAGTAAGAACAATGAAAAGGTTTCTTCATCTTCTACCTCTTCTTCTTTTCTGGTTTAGCTTTTTGGTTTCTTTATTTTACATCTTTTCTTCTTCTCTGATCTTAGTTTTCTACCTTTCATCCTACATTTTTTTTCTTTGTTTCAATCATGTTACCATTGACTCGATAACGTGTCTGAATTTTTCGGGAAGGTCTTGGCTAATTGGCTTAACCAAGATTTTCCTATTATTCTTACTTAGAGCATCTGACGAGAGGATGACTTAGTTTTCCTCTTTGTACTGGTACTGCCCTTGCTTGATCTGGACAATCTTAGTTATGGAAGACCTCACAACATATTTCTTCATAACATTTAATGCATCTTTAGTTGATTTCATCTTGGCTTCGAGTTTGGTGATGAATTGGTCCCTTTCATCGAGACGTTTTCTTAAATCGTTGACAAGTTGGTCGAGACTGGATCAGATTGTCAATACGTTGGTCCGTCTTGTCGAGATGATTACTCAAATCATTGATGAGTTGATCCTTCTTGTCGAAGCATTGGATCAAATTGTCGATAAGTTGGTCCCTCTTATCGAGACGTTGACTCAAATCTCCGATGAGTTGTTTTTTCTTGTGGAGATGGCTCAAATTGTCGATGAGAGTGTCTCTCCTCTTGATGAAATTTTGGCTTAAACCATTTATTAGCTCCAATGTCTGACTCCCTGGAATCTCTCTTTCCTTTTTCTTTATTTTAACCTTCCATAGAAGAGGTCCTTGGGGTTTTTCTCAATTTCTGTTCTAGTATTCCATTGAAGAGAGTCTTTGGACAGCTTTTTTACTTTCCATCTTATGGCCATTTTCTTTGTAATACTGAAAATCCGTTCGGTTTTCGAGCCTCTTAGCTGGCCACCACATGTTATGGTATATTCTCCCTTAGACTTTATCTAATGTATCTTTAATCAATTAATTACCTCGGCTGTGGGCGCGGGATATATTCGCAGTGCTGAAAGGCAACATCTTATTAGTACAAGAGAGAAAATAGGTAACGGTTACTCTTTCCTGCCTGAAATGAAGACGAGTTGGAGCAGAGAGTAGTGTTCTCCTGCCTGAGATGAAGAAGGAACAACACCCAAGCATAGGTTTTATAACTCCTTCCTGCCTGAAGTGAAGACGGGTTGGAGTCTGGATTTTTGGTTGTCGCTTCCTCCTGCCTGAGGTGAAGACTGGCTGAAGCTAAGGATAGTGTTTGCCTGCCTGAGGTGAAAACTTGCCTACACCAAGAAAAGGTTGAGAACCACTGTATGCCTGAAGTGAAGACAGACAGAGGCTAGGTGTTTGGTAAATCACCCCTTGCAGCCAGAGATGAAGACGAGTTGGAGCCAAGAGTGACGACTTCCTGCCTGAGGTGAAGACTGGTCGTAATTTATAGATAATTAGGTTGACATACCATTAATATCTCAGGAGGAACACCAGATGTAGATTTGGGACTTGCACCTTTACAAAGATAAGATAATTTCCTATGTAACGATGTAATAAAACAGTGGAATCTTGCTGAGGAGTCCATGTAGATTGCATTGTTTTTTTACATAATAATGCTATGTACATGGACTTCTCTCCAAGTTTCCACTGTTTTTATTACATTGTTATATAGGAATATATGACTACCCTTGTTGGCCTAGTCGTTAGCATGTCTGATTACTGAGTGAGGAGCCCCAGGTTCGATTTCCGGGGCTTACGTGAGATTCCGGAACGGATCCCACCCAGCATCGTGATGCAATTGGAGAGCTGCTATGAATAAAATATAGTGGCGATAACAGTGAGAGCTTAGGCTCTCCTCTTCCAACCCGTCTAGTCAGCGTGGGAGCAGTAGACCAAATCTCCTCCCTCCGGGAAGAGGCCTCATCCAGTAGTGGATTGAA
>JAGDQP010003911.1:55740-69559 GCA_022664845.1 Lepisma saccharinum | reverse complement strand
ATACAGATATGTGTATACCTGGACATCAAAGGGTCTTTAATTATATATATATATATATATATGTATGTACAGGCGCGGATCCAGGATATGATAGAGGGGTGACTAAACCATAGTTATCCAATGTAAAGTAGGATTGAAGGCCATTTTATATAGTGTATACCTGGACGTCAAGGGGGCTATAACCCCCCTGGATCCGCGCCTATACATACATATTTGCCCTTGACTTTGCAATATAACACCCTGAACCAGATGCAGATGTGGGGCTTCCACCATTGGAAAGAGCATAGAATTTCCTATAGAGTGACGTAATAAAAACAGTGGGATCTCAGTGGGCACTACATCTGCAAAGCATTTACTTTTTTTCACATACAGTAGTTATATAATTAAAGTTTCCTTGTTTGGCCGTTTCTAGATGGTAAACGATGCATCGGAAAAACATGAAACTTTATGTGAATGTGGCTATCGACATGTGGAAGAGATAAAATGAGTTACAATTCTAGTAAAAACTTTTCTATCTCTGTTTATTCTTTATGGACACTTTACAAGCACTTTATTACCATATGATATATTTTACAAATTATGTACAGTATGTTTGTGTGTGTATCAAACGTCATTCAGGCTACACAATATACTCAAAATATCCTCCATCTATGTCCAGGACAGTTTGGAAGAATAGTGGGGGTACTGTGGTTCAGTGGTAGAGTGCTATTTCTGATTCATGGCGTTTTCCTTTCAATCCGGCATGCGCCACGTCGGCTTTGTGGTGGACAAACTCCGTGTGCATGAGTTTTATAGGCCTTTTCCTACCACTTTCTTCATTCGACTAACTTTCCTATCATGATCCATTTGGCCTGAGCCAAAGTTGTCTAAAGATCTTACATAAAACTGAAGTTCAGATTCAAGCATAAAACAGTTGTGCTGCAGTACTTCACGAAGAATTCCCATTCCTGTGCTGGATAGTAGATACCTCTCTCTCTTGAGATGTTCCTTTTCAAATCGGCATGTGATTGAATGTTCACTTAATAAACCTTGTTCTTCAAATATCCCCATAACCAGACATTGCTGCGGTTGAGATCGGGAGATCGGGGTGGCCAAACATTAGAAACGAGTTACTAGTGACTGGATTTGAACCTCATGCGTTTCTGAGGAACTGTTTCACCTGACAAACAATGTGAGGTGGAGCTCAATCCTGCAATCAAAGCAGTTGTGTCAATATTATCTCTGTTCTGAGATAACATGTTGGGGAAGCAGATAGCATATCATTCTCCTCATTACAATGCTGTAAGTCTCATGCAAGGTGAACACCAATTCAGAAACTGCCTTTTTCGCAATCATAAACCTATGTCTCAATAAGTATTGTCTCTACCACAATTTTGTTATCAAATTTAGATTCTCTAAGGAATTTTACAGAAGAAACACCTAATCTTGTCTTTTACATTTCATAAAGTATGTCTTTAAAAATTCAAATTCAAATAGGTGTGTCTTCGTAAAGTGTCGGTCGCGATAATATTTAAGGACAAAGCATACCAACTTTGAAGCGTTATATTTCTGGATACTGGTGGCCTAGAAAGCTGTAACTCAGAATTTATGCTAAGAATTCTACCAAGAATCAATGTACCGAATTTCATCAAAATCTGAAGCCATGGGTGACCTTTTTTCTGCATGGAATGACTCAAAAGCTAATGAAAATAAAAACAAAGGACCTGCCGGCAATAGAGCAACCACATTTCAAACAACTCGATAATCAAGATCTACCTGTTTTTGGTTGAGCGTTCACTTGCTTTACTGACTGACGGGTAGATGGACAGCAGGTAAAACATAATTGAAAGGCTACCAAAATTTGGTGGGGGAGGTCCGCTGAAAGCACTTAATTATTCATTCTGTAGACATAAATTCAATTGAACAAAGCACCTGATGATAAAGATATTTATTCCTCAGAGATGGATACAGGGATGCTTTGCAATTTAATCACGATCCAATCTCTTATTATTGTGATGTTAACTCTTGTGTTGTGTTGCAAAATCTCTCAACAATTATACTAAAATAATCACCATGTTCTTCAAGTATCCGATTAAGGACTTGAGCAACATCCTTGGCAACTGATCATCAATTACCAAATCAAAGTAACGGGAGCCGCATTTCACAAGTGGGAAATCAATTGTAACTTGCCCTCTGCAATTAGGAGACTCTGTTACACATTTTCATTTTCATGAGAAATAAAATATTTTTATACCGTGTGAGATTCATGTTCTTTCACGGTACGGCAATTTTCTTTCTCTTTTGGGGGGAAGGATTTTTTTACCAACTAAGAAAACCTGTTAGGGCCAGACTGGTGCTTACTACATCATTATTTTGAGAAGGGATATAGGGGTTGGGCACCTTGTATCTTGCTTCCTCATTTGATCTCCAAAGTTATCCGTGTATAAGTATTTTTTTTTTTTTTTGCTTCGGAGTTAGAAGGTTGTTCGATTAGAAAGCACCTCAATCTTCTGGTACGCTCGCATTGCTAATTAATACTTAATTGTAGTAATTTACAGTTGAGCACAAAATAGAGTTCTCCTCATCCCTCGGTTCATTCTAATTGTCGATGAATATCTCATCTTTTCTCAAGGTTGCACCCACATCTTTCTTTTTAAATTCTTGTCAGAACTATTTTTTCAATCTCGTATTATATGGCTGGTCGTTTCTCAACCTCACTAATACTTAGTTACTTACTTACGGAATTCGCAAGTTCATCGCCGCAGTAACAAGCGTTCTCCATACGATTCTATCCTGAGGAGGATGAACTTCACTAATGAGTATTCAATGTCCAACTGTATGACAGGGCCACAGCTTGTATTTTTGCAAGTGGGGAGCAAACTCCTATTTTGGCTTCCATTCAAAGGATCCAAAAGCGTACCACGCCCTCTTCTTATCTTCATTTGGCACCCGAAGCACGTACCCCTTTATTTCCCCACCTAGGTGTGGCTCTGAGTTTGATCTGTACTGTACACTACAAAACCTGAATCAAAACTACACACGAGTAGACATGAGTTTAACTGCAACTTACAGATTGTAAGAGTGAATCGCCGTTAGTTTTAAACGCTTTATATTAACTTGTAATCATCTCTGGTACAAATCTTGTAATTGATTTTTTAATAACTTGCCATCATCAGATTTCTTTAAAATTTTGTAAACTTGCTTTCTTCTGATGACCATACAATATTCAATCATTAGATATACGACACAACTATTCAGTTAACTGCAATTAATTAAATAAATAAATAATTGGAAATTATCCTTAAATGCATGCAATGCTGCAATTATTTTGTGAAGTTTGGGTTGCCTATCTCGCAGGGAGTTTACTATTCATCTATTACATAAAAATAATTTTAAAATGATTTTTAAAAAACAGGCTTTTTTAAGATGGACTAAAAAGCATAAAGCAATAAATATATGAATCGGAAAATAAAAGCGTGGGTGCTCTTGCTTACCTTATCATAAAATCATAATATCTAAGAGCACCCACGCTTTTATTTTGCGATTCATAAATTTATTGCTTTTTACTTTTTAGTCCATCTTAAAAAATGCATGTTTTTTTAATCCTTTTTTTATTTTTATCTCTTTTCCAACGAACTTTTATTGTCTGCAAGCAAGAGAGCATGTGGGCTGACAGACTTGAACATTATAATGACATTAGATGTTTGCTGTGAATTTGGCAGACATATTTACCAACACAAACGACACTCTTTTGCATGATATCGGTCAAATTTTCTATCGATATCGTGCAATTATATCTTCAGACAGTGATATTTCCCTAAACTTCATATTTTAATCTGCCCAGTTTTTTGTTGTTGTTGAAATTCAACATATTTCTTAAGTTCCACGAATAACATTGGATGTCGAAATATCGTACCCCGCTGATGTAAATCGAAATTGATCCAAAGCGGTCAACCATAATCGATATTTGCGTTATTTGACCAATATTCTTGTGCTGCTAGGGTACCCACATTTCTAGTACACATTACTTACAATGCCAAGTGCATCAGATCAGTTTGTACCACCGACCAATACTACAGAACCATCAGTAATTTTACACATTTCATCCGTCACAACTTCCACAACCTTTTGTTTTAAAAAAAGCAAAACCTTTTTTTCAAGTTGTTACTTATTCAGTATTTTTGAAGGAGGGCTGGCAACAGGCTTAAACGAATTTAACGAATTCTCATGAAGAAATTACCCGCCCCAAGGGAGAGAAAATGTAGATGACTAATTCGAAACTTAAGGAAAAGAAAGAAAGAAAAAAATACGCGAAAAAAGTGAGATAACGAAGGTACGTACGTATATAACGTTGAGTTATCGACAAACAACCTGCTATGGACGTCACCAAATTATTGAGTTTCGAAAACCAATCTAAAGTAAGTTGTGGGATGCCTAATAATTGCGGTGCTGATTAACTTTGCACGATGGAGAAAGGGGTAGGCAGAAAGAGAGGAAGAGGGGAGAATGGATGGAGGAGGAGGTTCGGAAGAGAGTGAAAGAGAGAGAGCATGAAAGTTTGGGAACAGAATACACGTAAACTAAATTCTGACTCTATAACGAGGTGAGATGTAATGCAGTAAATGGAATCATGAATACGCTCCTGAACAAACATTGCTTCTTCCTATATTCACGTGGTTTGGGAATAAATACGAGAAGGTATTTTCAGTATTTCTAAAAATCACTTCAAGCGATTACGCAGCATGCCTCCCCACGTAAATCTCATCAATGAACGACAATTTAGAGTAGAAAAATTGTCATGCTTTACGTTTTGAAAGTATCTGTCGCATATTTTCGCATCCCTTCTTATATAAGAGGTATGTTCAGAAAGTATCCAATATCTTAAAACCCGGTCACCCGATCTTGATCTAACTTTTCAGCCAGCACTTATGGTGTATATGTGCACAGCTGCGCCATCATGTGACTATTTACAGTAAGATGTCGTTGAGTGAGGTAAAGTACTGTCTTGACTGTTGCATTCATTTTAACAAGTTCTCGGTCATTCTTGAAACGTCAGATAGCATGCTAGCTTGTAACAAGGCAAGTAAAATTTTCCCCGCTTTTCCCAACGAAAGGTTTCATAAAATGGGGTAGTCATTTAAGTCAATGGTAAATTGCACCACACATAGAAAATCATTAACATAAACCCATAATCTCAGTTTATGACGCAGAAGCTATGACAACAGTTTCTCATGTGGTTTCAATAAACCAAGAAAATATGGTTCAATAAACCTGGAAAGTAATACAAGAAAATATGGTTTCAATAAACCACTGTGAAGAGATGAATAATGTAATTTCTGTTTCGATAAGCTAATACAAAACGGCCAAAAATAGTTGTAAACATTTCCAAAATAATGCCTTTTTCTATTTCGTGTAAAATAGTTATCAATTATTTCAGAAAATGCGTAAGTTGAATCTCATTTTGCCCAACAGCTTACTTACTCATTGTGTCCAACTCCCTTAATTTTAGGGTTTCAAGATGGCTTTGTTCAGCAAACTGCACAAGATGAAAAAAAAAAAGCTACCACTGTATTATACCTAAATAACTGTAAATTAAAGTGAGGTACTTGCATTTTGCGTTGCTGTCTTAATAAATCCACAATCAAAAAACAAACGTCGTGTTAAAATTAATTGCAGCTTAGAATATTCCTTTTTTCTAAGAAATAAAAAGAATAAGTGCTCTCGGAGGGAGACTCGCTAACCGTTATTCATGAACTCGCCACTCCAACTGACTCTACTGCCTCTGTGGTGCATCCAGCAAGTAATTGAGCCTGACCCTAAATGAACGTATCACAGAAACGTACCTGTCACATATATATATTAGAAATTGACTTCTGTTCCTTCGAAATATTGCTCTTACACATTGTGATCAACAAATTATTTCATTCGTCATTATCTAGAGAACTGAAATCTTAGCGCAAAAAATGCATGTATTGCAGAAAGGTACCTATGTTCCGGACTCGGATATCTTTCTGCCGGCCCGGTAGCCGTGCGGTCAACGGCGGTAGGACAACGACTGGATGGTCCCGAGTTCAAGTCCCGGAAGAGTCATGGGTGTGGATTTTAATGGCTAAAGGACGAATCGTGATGGGTTTAAGTCCAAAGTTACAAGACTGGCCCATATAAAAATAAAGTTTACCAAAGTTTATTTTTTTTCATCTTTCTGCACTGTCATTTATTTCTCACCTCAAGAAGGAGACCTTGCAAGTGAAATTCAAGCAATGACGTCAACATGGCAGAATTCGGAAGTGTTTAATAGCTGTGTCTCCCGATAAAGGAAGAAGGTTGTCAATAATAAGGAGTTTTATCAAAGAAACGTTATTAAAAAGGCACGTGTACGTATCTTTCGTATAGCGGAAAACCTGTGTCCTCAGGGAAATTGGCTCAAAATGCAGGTTAGTTTGTTTTCAAGACTGTAACCATTTGTGGTGTTTGCATACGCTAGTACCTTAGCGTGATTGTATAGTGGACAAAATAAGAACCATCGTGTTATGAGAACCTGTTTTGGTGTAATGAATAAAGCAGGGTTTCCGCAAGGATTTTCAGTTGGGGGGGGTGTAAAGCTAAAATTGGAAGGGTGTAAATGAAGTTTTCTACGGTTTCTATCGATTTTACGCAGAGAAAATTTAAGTTGGTGGGGTGTTGTCGAGACTTTGGAGGGTAAACACCCCCCACAGGAGGGTCTGGCGGAATCACTGAGATAAAGAAAAAATTGAGACTGTTCTTCGTTTCTCTCCGTTTCTCTCTTAGACATGTGTTGGATGCATCACTTGCGTTATTATATTATGTGACAAAAGACAAGATATAATAGTATATGCTAAAGCAGCATAAACGTTGAAATAGTTTTTGTCAAGAACGGTATGTATAGATAACATAAAATTCTATTTATGATTTACAATTGTATAACACATTCGAGTGTTCAGCAAGAATTTCTAATCCATACAATAGGGTTCTTCCATTAACATATAGAACAAATAACTATTATATAAGGAATAAAAATATCTTAAAAGTATTTCATTTCAGAAAGGTACCTGAGTTCCACAACTTCGGCATTTTTTGTACACTAAATTATTACATACATTCAGTCAAGAAAGTACCGGAAATTGGTCAATAAAACACAAATATATGCATTATTCATCCAAATTTATTGTATCGCCTTCAAAGTAGGCCCCTTCCGAAATAATACACTTATGCCAACGAATAATCCAATCATCAAAACATTTTTGAAACGCATTTTCCGGAATCGACTTCAGTACTCGCCGTGAATTCTCTTTGATGTCTTCTATCGACTGAAAATGGGTGCCTCGAAGTGGTAATTTGAGTTTTGGAAAGAGAAAAATATCAGCCGGAGCCAGATCAGGGGAATACGGTGGTTGTTCGATAAGATTTCTTGAGTTTTTGGCCAGAAATTCGTTCACAATGATAGCCTTGTGAGACGGTGCTTTATCGTGGTGCTAAATCCATGAGTTTTCTTTCCACAAATCTGATATGTTTCGACGAATTTGCTCTCTCAAACGCCACATAACGCTCAGATAATGTTTTTTATTTACTGTCTCACCTTCTGGCAGGAATTCCGAGTGCACAACACCGCGATAATCGAAAAAAAAAAAAACTGTCAACATCACCTTCTCTTTCGATCGACTTTGACGTGCTTTTTTCGTTTTCGGCTCAGTTGGAAGGCGCCATTCCGAAGTTTGTTGACTGGTTTGGATGTCAAGCTCGTAAACCCATGTCTTATCACCAGTTACAATGCGTTTTATGAATGTGGGGGTACGAATTGACTCGTTCTAGCATGTCTTCAGCGACCCTTACACGATTGAGTTTTTGCAGAAAATTCAGGTCTTTCGGCACTAGTCGAGCTGCAACGCGTTTCATGCCCAAACAATCGTTTAAAATGGTATGAATTGATTCGTGGGACACAGCAATTTTAGCGGCTGTCTCTCTCAGACTTAAACGACGATTTTCAGTCACCATTTCCTTTACTTTAGCGATGTTAAGTTCAGTTGAAAACGTTGATGGTCGACCTGAGCGAGGCAAATCTTCCACCACATCTCGACCTCTTTAAAATGCACTGTACCACTCATACGCACGTGTTTTTGATAAAGTCGATTCACCGTAAGCCTTAAGTAGCATTTTAGAGCGCTTCGGCACACGAAATTCCATTTGCAATGCAAAATTTAAGACAGATTCTTTGTTCGATATTTTCATCCGTTGTAAACATCGCACACACACACTTGAAATGAACTGACAAATGGAGCACTGTAAACAAACTAAATGACAGATGGCGCTCAAACTCCGCGTGAGCATAGAGGGCAGTTGTGCTAACGTAGAGACATGAAGAATTTCAACGCTCCCTTTAAGTGGGCTTTGTAAATGTACAATTCCCGGTACTTCCTTGACAGAATGTATATGAACTTGTATCTTTCATGGATATCTTTGATATGGCCATAAACGTTTGCAGGATTTTTTAAAAATATTTTTGTTGGTTATGGAGATAAATGTTTTTTTGTAAATTTCCCTTAAGTTTGCTGTATGTGACTTAGATCCTTTCCTGAAATGACATATTCAAAATAGCACTTACATAATGAACTAGGACGAGTGGTTCAATGCAATAGTGATAACAGCATCGTATCAGTGTGCTAGTGGTCCTCGGTTCTATTCCCGCCCAGGTCAACATTTTTTTAAAGAGTATATTATCTTTTTTCTTTCTTGTCCTACCTTGAGTCAGATCAAAATTGCTAGGTGGGTAAGCTTTATTTTCCATTGTTTCTACGGTGAAAATGTCAGCGTTAAAAGCAAAAAAATAAATAAATGATACAGATTTGCTGCTCTACTCGCTCGACATTCACTGGTAATGGTGTGATCACTCCAAGACGTCTTATTGCTGACTAAGTAGTTAAAATGTGTAAGTGTTCGTTGCCAATTGATACTTAGATCACGTGACCAGTTTTGTAGAAATTAGACATTACCAGATACTTTTAGTGCTTTCCTTGCATGCGTTTTGATTCCCGATTATTCTTTTAACACATTTTATTTGTTTTTTTGTGTTAATAAACGTTTTTGGTAACCTAGAAATGAGGTAAATAAGTTATCGGGAGATTAAATAAAGCTAAAATCGTCTCGGTAAAGTTCTGTTCCTTCAATCAGTTGAACTACGATAAGCAGAGAAAAACCTATCACTTTTCTCGCCATATATAGAAGAAATTTGTTGACAAAATAACGGAACAAGAGTTTGTCAAGACATATTGTGAATAAAATATATTTAATAAGTCGTTTGAAAAGCCATCCTAGAAAACTATGTATACTTTATTGTACACTAGTTGAGCTCAATAGGAAAAGAATTGAGGAAATAATATGTACAAATCGTGTTATACAATGTCTTATTTTTCTTTCGTACTGTACTTTGGAAATGTTTTCCTAAATCTTTGCCACGATTCCCTGACCTGGACACTTCTCTAGAAATCAGATATGTCTTTTGACTGTTGAAAACTAAAATTGGTGATGTGTCATGATGCAGTTGTGTCTTTTTTATTTTATTTTTTTTACTACGTCAAAAGAAATTTGCATACCAAAATGCAAATTATGTAATACTGAATATGTGTGTGTTTGTAATTATTTTCTGATTTTATATTGGATTTATTTCATTTCTTCCCTTTATTTTCTTTTAGCAACCTGACGGCAGAAATTTCTCATTTTACTATCTCTATCATTCATCTATTTTATGGAATTTGTTGAAATGTGATTTTGGTTTGCTGCTATGATAATATATAAGGAAGTTAAAATGATACTAAAGAAGCAAAGAAACAAACATTTTCAGTTGCAGCCAAGTGTGCTAGAAGAGAAACAGTTTTTTCTTTGTATAACCATGTCCCTTTGTTGATTCTTTTCTTTGTAGCTAGGGAAACCGGAGTTGGCAGCGTAGCAGCCATGGTGGGAGGAGAGCGGGAAATTCGAAAGAATGGGTTGGTACAGCCGGAACCTTTTGGACGACTTCTGTTGTTTTTTCGGAGTTATACATTTCACTGTTATGAGGATTACCGGCGGTCATGACAGGGGACAGTACGTTAGGCGGTGCGAAAGATATAGGACAGCGCAGTAGTTATGCTGCGATGTAGGGCCAATAATTTAGTTCTTAGAGTCGGAAGATGAGCAGTCTGAACTTATAATTTTGAGCATAGGCTCTTGTCGTTATATAATTTGTCGCGTCGAGGATATCTGCAGTATTTACTAGCTATTGCAAAAGGGCCCTCGAAGCCAGAGAAGTAGAGCTACAACAATCGACTCAGACGACAGCGGCCAGCACGTGTAGCAGAAGCAGTAAGTTACCATCATTTCTTTTGTTACTCTATGATTTCGCTGGACCACTAATCCACCTCTACGGTTTTGTACACTACTTGGTATAATTTGATAACTTGCACTGGGAAGTGGGACTACGGGATTTTCAATCGTTCTATTTGCAAATAATATTTTCTTTGTGTTGGGTATTTAATGTAGACAGACTGAGTTTACCCATTCACGAGACTACGGAATGAGACGATTCCAAGTTGGAAGAGGAGCTACTCATACCTCGTAGGATCTCTGAATAGTCTCTTAAAGCGAGTAGTATCCAGAGTCTTGCGACTGGGACTAGTAACCGTTGTAATGACTACTTTTATGTAAGCCTAAGCAATTTCGTCTCCCTACCTCGTCAATAGAAAATGAAGGTCTGAGTGACATGACTATACACTCGTAGGGGAGTAAATTAGCTTGAATAGCACTACCGAAATAATTAGATTTCGGATAATAGCCTATCCAGGAATAAATAATAAATTTTCGTAGCAGCTTCGAGCGAATACGATCTGTATCAGACGATTCAAGACATTTCAGAGCAGTGGAGGAAGACATCCTTTGTATATACAATTTTTAATATTTTTAATCCTTTGTATAGAAGCGGCCGTCGAGACATTACTTTTTTCAGATACGTTACAACGATTGTTATTGCAAGGCTCAGAAAGGCGCAACAGATGTTTTAAGATTTCTCCGCTACGTCGAAGAAAAGAATGTTGGAAAGGTTCATAGGTGTCACATGAATACCTATAAAACACATTTTTCCATTTGTGTAGAGAAAGGATAGACAAATATTCCGTTTCTTTTCAGATATATTCAAGACTTATAAACAAAGTTACAAGCTCGAAAAGAAATAGATCTATAAGTAGACTAAAAATTTTATAGAGCATTTTATGACATAGGTCTCAGGCAATTTGGTAGATATTGTAATATAAAAAGCTTTAAACATAGCTATCAATCATAGTTTAAATATTTCAGCAGCTGTTTAATCGTTACTTTTATAGCTCGCTATCAGCAGTCTATTAGAAAAATAAATGGCCGTTTTCGTACGTCAAACTTCTAATGAATTCTAGAATGGATTAAACATGGATGCTACAGTTAAAACAATCTCCTTCTCTTATAGCATATCTAAGCCAACAATTCACAGGGCTCTCAATCCCGTTCCTGAAGAATTGTAGCTCCTGTGAGGTTATCGAAACCCAAAAGGACCTTCTGCACTATCCCTGTTTTTGAGCATCCTGTCTATTGATGCTAAGTACGTAGAATATGGAATGTTTGAGAGTTTTTCATACTTCCGGTCACTCAGATTCTGATTTCCAATTTTTGCCACGTGAAGTTTAGTGCTGTGTGTTGACAGTAGAAGACACTTCCTACTGACCAATGAAGGATGGATTTTATACAACTGACCGGTACAGTAAATGACAGCAGTAATAGATTCATCAGGTAAAAAAAAAGTAATGTTAACACCCAGTGCTGTCCACACACCACTGACAGGGTTGGAGTTACTGGTCTCCCACCAGGCGTCTCCCCAGGTGGCGGATAGGGGAATAGCGACCAGAGATGGTGGGTACCGGAAATATTCCGGGGCGGACCAAAACCAGTACTGCTGCCTTGATGTTAGTAGAGGGATCTCCAAAGGCTAGGGGAAGATAACCCCGAACAAAAAAATCATGGTGAGGGGAAGCAGCATCACCATTACCAATCTGAGGCTGAAGATGAATGACTTCGGCAAGGCTCAGAGATGGACAGAGGACGGCATCTTGAATGTCTACCTTTACTGCGAGGTCGTAGAGCTGACAACTCTACACCGCAAAAAAATTTCAAGAAATAGTAACAGGTGGTTTATGGATTCACCTGGGGTTAAATATTCCGGAGGTAAACTAGTCCCTCATTCGGATCTCCGAGCGGGGACTGCTTCAGGAGGCTCCAAGAACAGGATTAAAAAAGACCTTAGAATAGGAACGTAAGAACGTTATACCAATCGGGCTCTCTTCAGGTTGCGGTACGCGAGACCGAGAAGTACGAGCTGGACATATTAGTGATACAAAAAGTTCGGAGGTATGGTCACCATAGCATTCTACAGGGCAAGTACACTTTCTACTACGGGGAAACACAGTCTCACGATTTAGGAACAGGATTCCTCATTAAGAATAGTATCCTTCAGGCGGTTCAGAATATAGAGTTCGTAAAGGAAAGACTACATACTCGATGGGGCAACATGGTTTTATTAAACTTCTATTCTCCGACCGAGGTGGTAAATTATAACGACAAAGTTATATTCTACGATGAACTAGAAAGGCTGTTTGAACGAATGCCGAAGTATAATTCGAAAATTGTGTTGGGTGATTTCAATGCAAAGGTAGGGAGGGAAGAAAAATATAGACCTACTATAGGCAAATATAGCCTTCACGAAAAGACCAACAACAATGGAGAAAGACAACTTTCGCGATTTCGAAAAACGTACTGGTAAAGAGCACGTACTTTGAACACAAAGACATGTACATGGGTATCTCCGGACGGCAAAACCCTTGAGAGTTTCCAGAGATCTTGAGAGATCTTCTAGATCGATCACGTATTAGTAGATAGACTAAGACACGCCAATATAATGGATGTTAGGTCATACAGAAGAGCGGAAGGTGACACCGACCATCAATTAGTGATCACAAAAGTAAGGGAAAAGTTATGCATCGCGAACAGAAAAACAAGGGGTCAAAACAACTGAAATTTGAAGTTAAACGATTAAATAATCCGAGCATAAAAGCAGATTAAAAACTAGAACTTCCAAATAGGTTCGAAATCGTAGCCGACTCGAGTAATAATAATGATTATATTAATAATGAAATTGATGTAAGTAAGATGTGGGAGGCAATTTGAGAAACAATTAAGAGCCCAGCGAAGGAACGTGTAGGTGAGAAAAACAACAGAAAAACAAACCTAGGTTTGATGAAAAATTCCTGAAGTTTCATGAAATACGAAAACAAGTCAGGCAACGATGGCTAAGTAATAAAAGCGAAGCAAATATCAACCACTACAGTAACGCGAAACAATACGCCACACGCGGGTTCAGAAGCCAAGAGCGAGAAGATTCAGGAGATTTGGGAAAACTGGAAGACAAACAACATACGAGATCTGTACAATAGGGTAAACTCGTTAAGAAAACGTTACCAGCCGAGGTTAGGAATGATTAAAACTGAACGTGGAGATCTTCAGGCGGATCCGACTAAAATTGTCGATGTGTGGAAAAGTTATTTCGACAAACTTCTTAATGTACACAACGGGGAACAAACAGAGGAATTTGAAATCCATACCGCAGAACCGTGGATTTCCGAACCTAGGGAGATCGAGATCGAAATGTCGGTAAAGAAATTTAAAAATTTCAAATCACCAGAAATAAACAATATTCCATCCGAATTAATCAAAGCAGGAGAAACGGCACTAACCAAGGAACTACATAAATTGATAAGTGCTATATGGA